>CAJVPY010001272.1:0-20237 GCA_910591965.1 Dentiscutata erythropus | reverse complement strand
AAAAAGTAAATCAGAGACATATTTATAGTAATTATGCAGGCAAATTTGCCTGCAAATCTCTACCAATTAAGGGATAGTATTATATACATTTTGATGAGCTCTACAACTTTTGTTAGAAGCCAAAGAGTAATTTACTTAGTATAAAAAAGTTTTAGATACAGGCACTGTGCATTCACACTTATAGTAAAATTTATACAGTCGTCTTCCCATATAATCACCTCCTATGTAATCACAAACTCTATATAATCACATCTTTTTAAGATACAATGTTTTTTATTATTAAATAGTCTTCTATATAATCACATTGAGCTTATAATCACTATCACATTTTTATTTATTTTATAGATTTTTTTAATAATAAAATCTTTTTAAATAGTTACATTTTAAATATAAGTCTTGTTTTATAAAAGTTATTTTGAGATCCCTAAGTAAATTTAAAATTAATCAAGTAGAATTTGAATCTATTAAATATAAACTAGCTTGAAATAAAAAAGTAAAACAAGTGACTTGTTATCGAATTTATGTAATTCAGGTTGCAACTCCAATACAAATCTTGAAACCATAATCAGAAGCTATGGTTATAGCAAAATCCTATTGTGAGTAATAATAACTTGTTACGCATAATCAATATATAGCTTTAATTTGGGTGGTGTGCATTTCGCTGACAATCAATTTGCATAGCAGCTTAGTTTACCAATAATTAATTTACAGACAAGTTCATTTTGCTGACAATTAATTTACTGATAAGTTCATTTCACTAACAATTATTTTACTAACAGCTCATTTCACTGAGAAAGCAATTCTGGCCATTGTTGTTAGTGTCAGATTATAATTAGAGTTAAGGTTGGTGTAATTTATAAAAAATACTTGTCGGTAAAATAAACTGTTAGTAAAATAATTGTCAGTGAAATGAATTTGTCAGTAAGTTAATTGCTGGTAAAATAAACTTGTCTGTGAGTTATAGCTATTTTTATAAATTCTGGGACACTTTAAAAAAATTTGCTGAATTTGATAAGCTATTTATCTTGGTACTATATAAATGCATAATATATAAGTATTTGTTACTAAGATTTTTCAAACATATTTGTTAGAAATTAGTTAAAAGAACTTTTTTTTTTTTTTTAAATATTTAAGGTGAGACCTTGCTTTTATCTTTATTAAACTTAATGAAAACTTTTTACATAATTGAAAAAGGTTTTAAATTTTAAGCCTAGTGCTAAGAATAAGAACTCAGACATCTAGAGAACCTAATAGGTAATCTAAATATTTATCTGCGGCCTAAACCTACTAGAGTGGCCAAAGCTTACCTAGAGTTGGAATAAGTTAAAAATATAAGAAGGGTGTGTACGGTATTTAATTTAGTTAGTGTACAAGATGATACTTTTAAAAAAGATGTTTGAAGAGTGATATCAGATATGTCAGAAATAGAAAGTGTATCTCTAGAAAGCACTAATGTAGAAGATAACTGAGGTTGTATTAGCTAAGGTTGGGTCTTGAACTACAATAAGGAATCCAGATATTTGAGTACAATTGTTTGTTAATATAAAGAAGAAATTGTATAAAGATTGAGTTGGCTGCTTGATTGGATGTAGTGAATTCACATATTGTATATATAATGTCAAGTGGAATGAGACCAGAAAGTGTAGATAAAATAGAAGGTTTGTTGGAAAAATTGTATATTAGAAGACAATCAAGATTGATAATTCGGTTATATAACAAATTAATTGTGATAATGATATTTGTAGTTTGTTAGCAGTTATCATTTGTTGTAAAGAGTTTTTAATGAGTGTGTAGATAGGGTTAGGTGAAGGGCATATAGCCCAGTGTAATATAGTGCTAGTTTAATGACAGATGTGACAAGTATTAGAATAAAGTGAGTTTCTTTTATGCAATATATGAGGTGCTGGGAGTTCATTAGTAAGGAGTTTAACTCTAAATGTTTTAAGCGTAGAGGACTGGAAACTATGAGCAAAGTTAGAAACTTTTTGGTTATTGTTAAGGTATAGCCAAGTTGCATCCCAATTTATATGCTAAGAAATTTATATCCATGGTTGAAACTGATTTTAAGATGACCAGAGAGCAAAGATATTTGCATAGTATATAGTTCAGATACTGCGGCAAATAGGGAGTTCAAAAGGATAGCCTTCTAGATATGGAGTATACAAAGGGTTATAGATATTGTGAGAGTTAAATATAAGAAATGGCGTGTTAAGATAATTGTGAGCTAGTTCATCAGCTTTGTTGTTGAATATATCATTCTGGTGTGCTTTAACTTTGTGAAAAGTAATTTTTTGGTTGTAAGATTTAGTAAAGTTAAAGAGTGTATTCCATATTGACCAATAAGGTATATTTGAGAAGTTAGAGCTAATTTGTTGTTGAATTAGGTTTTTACATTTAGATATAACAGATTGTGAATTTGTAAGGATTTGGATATTGCAGTTTTTAGAAGCAGTGCATATAGCAGACAAGATTGCAAGCAGTTCAGCTTTAAAGAAGCATGGCTATAATGAGATTTGTGCATAGAATGTGTAGCAAATATTGTCATTATCAACCTGTAGCCAACCAATCCCCATGGAGCATTGGAGGTTTCAAAGTTAATGACAGAACCATTAGTATAAAATATAAGATTAGTAGAGTAGTAATTGTAATTAGCAAGCTGTTGAAGGGTATTAGAGGCAGAATTAATTAAAAATATAGAAGGAATTTGTGAGGCTTGTAAAATGAGGTTTGGGGGTTCAAAAACCTAAATAATATCTTGAAGTTTGATTGAGTATATTAGATCAAAAGGGTTTGTATTGAAATTAATTGATTTGTCAGGATAAAATCTACCAAGGAATTTAACTGTGTAACTAATAGGAATAAGAATAGTGCATTTATTATTAATAATTAAGAGTTGAGAGAGTAGTTAAGACATGAATTTGAAGTTATATTAGGAATAGGATATAAAGATGAAGGAGTAGTTGTAAGGTTGCATTGCCAGTAAGTAATTAGTACGTGTCCAGAATTTGTAGATTGGTGACGAGCTTTGCCAACTACAATTTGATCATTGAGTATTGTTATAAGCCAAGGTTTAGAGTGTTTTGGAAAGTGACCAGTATTATAGCTATAATAATTTGTTGTAATTAAGGGGAAATAGAACGATTGTAAGAGGAATTAATAATAGAATTTTCAAGAAATTTGAACTATTGTGAAGTTTTCTCTTTAGGGATTTTATTAAGTCTTGAAGAAATATGTTTCCAGTCAAGAAGACAAGAATTATCAGAAGTAGTAAGTTGGTTAAAAAATAGTATATGGTGGTGACGAAGTTGTTTTTTAAAAGTAGTATAATTAAAGTATGATGACAAAATAGATTCAAGAGTAACTAATCTCTCTTGAATTATAGAAGGTATAATAATTGTGCTTGAATTAAGATTAACTATCCAATTAAGATGTTTGAAAAGTTGTATTATTTTGAAATTAGTAGTAAGCCTATTGGGGCCATCAATAAGAGGGTTGAGATGAGATAGAATACTAGTAGAAGACCAAAGATTGTATTGAAGTTGTTGAACTCGAATTCGAGTAGTTATACCAAGAAGAGATTCATTGTTAAGACGTTTAATAAAATTTGAAATGTGGTGTTACAGTTGGATATCCAGATATTTTTGATATTATATATGTATAGATAGAGTAAGACACAGTAGGAATAGTAAGACAGAGTTTAGCTTTGTATTTGATAAGGTTAATATGTTGTCTGAAAATTTTGTTGCAGATAGATTGGCTAATAGATTCTATATTTTAGAGTAGGAATAATAACAGTATTAATTATATATCTAGCCTGAGTATCTGTTATTTGTTTGGTACTAGCAATTTTAATAAGTTGAGAAGATTCTGAGAAGATGAGTTGGATTTGTTTGATATGTTTGTTGTTCAAGATGAACCAACAGCCTAGAAATTTAAAAAGTTGATTAGCTAGCCAAAGAGGAAGTATTTCATTATTAAAAGAGATTGGGTAATAGATGTTGGGCTTGGCATTAGTTGATAGTATAGATTTAGTTGGGTTGACTTTAATATTAGCCATGTTGTAAAAAGATTTAGCAGTTGAAAGAATGTCAGATAGCTCAGTTTGGCTAGATACAATCCACAAAGTGTCATCCATATAAGCCAACACAGAGCTATTAGCTTCAAGTTTATTGGTAGAGAAGTTTTTTAGATTAGTGGGCCATAAAATAGAGGTTAAATAGCCAGAGAATGTTGAATATATATAGGTAATAAGGGGGTTATAGTAAATTCGCCAGAGCAAAAGGGTAATAGTTTCTCTTTGATCAATACCGTTTTGGACTTGGTAGGAAGGTGTTAAACCCAAATTGGTTATAACCTCATTTTGGTGGTTGGTGAGTAAGTTAGATAAAATATTAATAATAGGTTGAGGGAGAGAGAGACAGTGAAGAGCATGTTTAAGTAAATCAAAATTAACAGAGTTATAAGCTTTGCTTATATCTTAAGATAGGAGCCAAATCTCTTTGTAATTACAGTTAGCATCTTCAATAAGATTGTTAAGAATATGAATAGAAATAGATGTGCTGTTGCCTGGTAGAGCAACATAATTGAAAGATAAAAGAATAGGATGCTAAGAAAAAACTTAATTGAGTCTGTTGGTTAAGATTTTGGTATAAATTTTTCTGATATGTTCAATTAGACTGATTGGGTGGGTAAGGTTAAAATTTTCATCAAAAGTATTGTTCTTTGGAATTGGGTAAATTCTGCCATGTTTCCATGACTAAGGTATAGTATTTTGGGATAGGCAACAATTAAAAAATGCAAAAAGAGCAGTGATATAGTGATTGCTAAAATGTTTAATCATTTCATAGCTGATGCCCATAGGTCCACAGGCCTTGCTATTAGGGTATTAGGGAGTTTAGATATAGTTTGTAAGACTTCATCTTCTGTTATAGAAGCAGTAAGTGGTATGTACCAATTAGGCTCAATATGAGAACATAGATTGTAATGTTGTTTTTAAAAGTTGTAAAAAAGGTTTTGGTTGAAGGTTTGTAGGCTGTCTAGTTAGAAAAGTGTGTTTGGATATGTTGTTTGATTTGAGTAGAGTCGGTGACATGTTGGTTTGATAATCTGATATTAGTAAAATGAACAGAAGGCTGGTATCGATTGAGTATATTGTTAATAGCTTGGGTGGGCTTGGAAACAAGTATTTCACATCTTCTTTCTGAAGCCTGGTTGATTTGTTGTCTGAGACGGAGTGAGTGTTTGAGGTAGTATGCGTAGTAAACTTGTTTTTAGGTAGTGTGAGCATGCTGTAACCATGGCTAGACCACATCATAGTAAAGTGAAGTTAGTAATTGGAGATTATATTTGGAGTAAGTATTGATGTTACAGATATATAAATTGATATATGGAAGGCAAAGCTTAGAGTAATTGTTGTTGTTGATATTATTAAAGGTTTTAATAAGATTTCCAAGTTTTTTAAGGCCAATATGAAGTGCTGTGCATTGTGGGGTATATTTATAATTATAACTATATTTTTTAGAAATTTTGTTAGGAATTGTCTTAGTAGTAGCATGTATAATGCAATGTTGAATTTTGTGCCAGGAGGTGTCAATGTTTTCTTGAGTAACAGTAGTAAGTGAAACATGGCTTCGAAACATTAGTTGTATAGTAAGCTCTGAGAACTTAAGCTATTGGTTACTAGAGGTGGCCTTATAATCAAATATTCAATGACTAATATTAGTATAAAGGCGAGGAGGTTTGCTATAAGCATTGGGAAAAGTCTAGAAGGTAGAAAGTATTAGGTGGTCACTAAGGGTGCTAGTTTTACTGTTATCAAGATTGTATAAAAGAAGAAATTATATGTTAAAGGTGTTTGTCCAGATATAGTCGATTCTACTAGATTTGTTATTGTTAAACCAAGTAAAGTAAGTGTTGTTTAGATGTGCACCAATATTAAACATGTTGGAACGGTGTAGAAAATTGATAAGTTTGAATTTAAAGGAAGAACTAAATATGGTATTGTGTGTGTTAAAGTCTCCTAAGATAATTAGTTGCAAGTTAAATTGTTAAGCTTGTAGTATTCAGTTAATAACTGTATTTTGAGTAAAGTTGTGTCTAGTAGAGTCAGTTGATGAGAGATAGATTGAGATTATGTGGAGTTTAATGTTGCTTTTAAAAAAGAGATTTAGTACTACAGCTCTACCAGGGTGTGTTAGGCAACTATGAATATGGGCCTTAAGATAGTTGTGAATCATGATAGCTGCTTCTTCTATAAAGCTACCAAAGATAGCCCAGTAGTATATGTAGAAATTATTATTGCAAAAGAAAAGTTTGGTTTTATTTGAAATTTTGGTTTCAGTAATGCTAGCGATAGAGATGTTGTGATTGATACAGTAATCTTGCCAGATTTGTCTTTTAGAAGGGGCATTAAAGCCTCTAACATTATAAGTAGCTATTGTAAGATGTAAATCACATTGGTTAGCTAATGGAGTATAGTCCAGTTCAGAAGATGGTGAAGAAAGGTTTGAAGAGTTTGTGCTAAGGCTTGGTGAGGTTGGAGGGTTTGCAAATAAATTGAAAAAGAGAGAATCATCAATAAAGGTTGGTAAATAAGAATTATAATCTGATTTAAGTTGCACTTTATAATGGCTACAGAGATATTCAAGAAGAAAGTAGTTTGTGTGATTTGGTAAAATTCCTTTATAAGGGAGGTATATATGTGCTTTAGAGAAAAAATAATCAGTACGAGTTAATTTTAAAGATATTTTGATGTAGTAGTTTGAGTAAAATTCAGGGTATTCTTCTTGTATATATTGCAAGAATGAGCCAATAGTTTGTAGTGAGGGTAAAAGTTGCAATCTATAATAATGAAAGAATTTGTTGAAGCATGTATTTGGATCAATTTCATGGTAACCATTCCACCATCTTGCATAAGATAGTGATAATAATAATGTAGATTTGTATAGTATTCATCACTATTGTAGTCATCTTTTAATATTTTTTCATCAGAGGAGTAGGGGGGTTGATTGTTGTTGGTATTTGGTGTGTTAGGTGCTACTTCAGAAGGAGATGATGTTATGAGGTCTGAAGTAGATATGAGAGTGTCTTTTGCTGCGATTACCATATGCCCGGCTTGCATGGTTCGCAAAGATCAAAAGTCACCTGGTCATTTGTTAGAAGACTGTCATTATTTGACCCTTTCAGATAAATAGGCTTTACCGCCCGCCCACTTATATCATTTTCTATATTAACTACATCGGCTATATCTTTTAATATAGCGGCGGCTGCATTTATGTTTGCAAAAGACATCATTTGGTTTTTAGAGAAAGTGAATTGTAAAGAAGAGAAAGAATATGTAGAAGAAAAAGAGATAAATAAAAAATAAATGAATATATAAAAAGAAATTAAGTATATATGAAAAAAGTAATATTAATAATTAAAAAAATTAAAACATTGTAAATAAAAAGAAGAGTTAAATATTGTATTTAAAGGTAAAAGGTTATTAAGTTATAAAGGAAATATAAAAGAGAGTTGAATAAAGTTAAAATATAGTATATATTGCTAAAAAGAATAAAAGTGAATATTTAGAATTTGTAGTTAGTTCTTATCATTACAGTGCACTGGGTTTGATATTCAACTAGTAGAATTAAACATGCAACCTTGTTAGGTCATACACCCAATCCACTATACTACAAGGGTATATTGTAAAATTTTAAAATAATACATTTTTTAAAGATCTTTTTGTCTAATGGATTTAGTTAACCTGTCCTCGTGATTTTGATAATCATTTTGTTAAATATAGATTAAAGTTTGTGTTACAAAAAGATTTATAAATATTAGGGGTTAATTAAGATTGATAAGATCATTGTTAAGATGAAAGAAAAGAAAAAACATAGTTATTTGAAAAGTCGTCAAAAGCGTGCTTATAAGTGAAAACTTTCACCTCGACAAGAAGTAAGCTAAAACAACTAGTAGTGTTGGAGTGAAAGAATATGTTGAACAAGAACCTTTAGCTTATCAAAAGGTAGTTAAGGTTAATGATAATATTGTTATGGAGGAGCTTGTTGATGATAGTTCAAGTAGAGTTACTAATAGCAATTTTTCCGAAGAAAAGAAGTAAGTGTAAAAATAGTAATAATAAGATAAATATGAAGATTTGAGAGATAATAATGAAAATAAAAAATAAAAGAAATGAGTATTAATAAAGATATTTAAATATCTAGTTTACAGAATGAAAATAAAAGTTTAAAGGAAAGACTTGAAGTATTAGAAATTCAATTAAGAGAAAAGGAGTTAAGTCAAGCGACAGTAAATTTTAAAAGAGATATAGAGTATAATAATTTGTATGAGCAAAAGATAGAGTTATTGCAAAAGATAAAGTTGTTACGAAAGTATTATTTTAAGAAGGGTTATATGGTAGGTTTAGGAGATAGTAGTTATAAAGGAGTAAATGAAAATGATTATGATTTGAGTATTGTTTAGGTGTTTTCAATATATATAGTGTTAGTAATGAAAATTGTAGTATTTTGTTTTTCTTAGAAGTAAATTTGTTCAAAATAAACAAAGATTGAATAAAGTTGAAGTGATTATTAGAAGTAAGAGAATATATAATGATTTTATAGTTAGACTTTAAAAGAGTAAAGTTTGAGATAAAGTTGGTTGAAATATATCTTCTCAATAGGGTGTGGTAAATTAATAATTGAAAAGAATAGTGGGTCTTTTTACTAACTCGCTCACCGTATGCCCGGTTCTCATGGCTATGCAAGATTCCAAGGTCTGCTCTGTGCGTTGAGTCTGACTGTCATTTATTGGCCCTTCTACGTTAATACAAATTTGTAGATTTTAATATTTTCTATAATTTATTAATAAAATTATAAAAATATTGTGATTTTTAAATCTTTACTTAGTAAATCTCTTTTTAGCTTCTAATCAAAGTTGTAGAATATTGTCTTGTGATTAAAATAGTAGTTAAAATGTTAAAATTGGCCTAGTAGATTGCGTGATATAAGTATTTTAGTCTTTATGACTATATGCTTTCTTCTTTATTTATATAAAGAAGAAAACATATAATTGCTAAGACAAAAATACTTATATCTTACAATTTACTGGGCTGATTTTAATGTTTTAAACTTATTTTGATTGCAAGACACTCCTCTACAACTTTACTTAGACATTGTAAAAAGGTTTACTTAGTAAAAAAAAAGGTTTAATTGAAAACTCCAAATTTAAAAATTTTAAAGACAAAAAAAAATTTGCTAAACATATTTTTACTATTTACTATATTTTGTTACTGAACCTAAACTAAACATGAACATAACTTAAAAGTTCAATACTGAACTTGAACTGAACATGAACCTGACTTAAAAGTTCAATACTGAATCTGAACTGAACATAAACTTGACTTAAAAGTTCAATACTGAACTTGATTGAACTGAATCTGAACCTGAACTTGACCAAGCTTAGTTCAGTTCAGGTTTATAGGAACACTAATAGAATGTGTTGTAGAACAAGAAGTGCATTTTTAATTAGAAACCCAGGCACATATGGGGACCCTTACAGCAAAGCAAACCAGTGAGCAAAAAATTTTGTTTTTGTAATTTTATAAAAATTGCATTTCTAATACTTCAATTCTTCGAGAAATTGAGTTTTTTAAAAAAAATAATTTTTTGCCCACTAGCTTGTTTTCCTATAGGGGTTCCTATATGATCCTATTGTATCTCTAGTAACAACAGCTTGTCCAAAAGTTCATTGTTATAGATAAGATAGCCACATTATCATTTTCTATTAAGTTTGTCAATTGTTTTTTACTTTAAGAATATGCTTTGCTAACTAAAGTTTTTATAGTTTTATTACAGAGAATTGAAAAATTTTTGTCAAATGAATATAATAATTTTCGAAAGCTTCTACATTTTACTATACTAAATACTTGTGAGTTATCAATAATAATTCTGCTGAATTAGTTTATATTTATTTTCAGTTCTAAAAAATTTATTTTTAATAGTATCACTAGGCTGTAAAGAACTATTTTTAATATTTTATATTTGTGAACAAGATAGTTAATTAAATTTAAAGTTGTTGAACTATCATTATTTTTAGCACTATATTTCTTTCCATCATTTATTCTATACTAAATACTTGTGAGTTATCAATAATAAATAAAATTAAATTCTGCTGAATTAGTTTATATTTATTTTCAGTTCTAAAAAATTTATTTTTAATAGTATCACTAGGCTATAAAGAACTATTTTTCAATATTTTATATTTGTGAACAAGATAGTTAATTAAATTTAAAGTTGTTGAACTATCATTATTTTTAGCACTATATTTTTTTCCATCATTTATTATAATTTGACAAGTTGCAGTTAAACTATTCTTATTTTTTTCAAAGTAGTCCTAGATGAAACCAGCTTTTGGACTTATAAGTAGTTTTGCTTTGACTAATTTTTTTATTAGAGTTCTTGTTTGCTGTCATTTTTATTTTGTGCCATATTTGTTAGATAAATTTTTAAAATTTATTTACTTTTAACTTTTGTAATTGCAAACTATTTATTAAAAAATCTTGCAAAATTATATATTATTATACAATTACAAATTTTATAGAATTACATATTAACTATATAATAATTACAAATTTTATTAATACAAATTACTAATTATTTTAAATGTAATTAATGTAATTAATCAATTTGCAAGTAACTCATGAATTAAATTTTCATGATTTGAAGAGTAATAAATTCAAATCACCCGAGTTATGAGTTGGTGAGCTAGTCACTACAAGATATGACAAAATTACAATAATAATATGTAGCTTCAAGATAGTGAAATCTCACTATAGCAAAATAAACTATAAAATTCTACTAGCAATAATATGATATAAAACCAAAAGCAATATAGTAACAAGAAACTTGAAGACAACAGAAAAGGCAAATAAAACTTAAAGTGATAAAATCCTTCTATAAAAATTCTATAGAAGAACAAACTATGCAACTCTGCTAAATATTTATTAATTATTGGCAGAGTTTATTTTATATATTGCCCACCTATTTTATAGAATATCCAAATCCTAGTTGCCAACAATATTGAAATCTATAATGAACTTAACTACTGAAATTCATAATAAAATCACAACTATTAGCAATGACCACTGATACTAAAAGCCCAGTAAAATCACAATTACCAATGATAACCAAAGCTCTATCAAAAATACTATAAATATGCATATACAAGATCCCTTTATATTAGATCTACTCTCATTTTTTACTAATTATTTTCTTTTTTTTACTAATTAATTTTTTTGGTGGAATGTAAAAGACCCAGGTTTTTATATGCACATTTACAGTACAACTACCAACTTAATAACAAAACCATAACCACCAAAGCCACAACACTGTTATAATACCCATTAATTCATAACTTACATAATAACTTCTGTAATGACTCCAATGAAGATGGCTTCAATAACAATGCTATTAACTATTAAATAAAAAATAATGAGTTAGTATTAGATAAGGTTTAAAAAAAAACAAAAGAAAAAAGATTGATTATGATTGATGATTATCGATTATTTATATATCAAATGATGTTTAACAAAATTATCTAGAATGATTTTAATAATATCTTATTTTTAAAATATAATATTTTATAATAATTTAACTGCAAAACATGTTAACATATTCTTGAAAAAAATTATAAATAATTTTATAAAAATAATTTCTTAAATTTTATTTTTAAGAGTATTGCTAATCTTAATTGGGTAATTTGCCCTGAGGGTGTTTGGAGTGCTATATCTCAAAAATGTAATAAGTAAATGTAATCAGGTATCTTATACAAAAATGCTCAGAACCCCTGAAAACCTTGCAAAAATAAAAATTAAACTCTTATATCAAATATATTAAAAAATTTCTATATCTTAAAGTTGCACCTAACCCTAAAATTACTAAGTAAGATAATTTTTCATGTAATTTTCTATTTTTAATATTTGGTTTAACTTTTGTATAATTTATATTATAGTATTAATAGTACTTGGATTTAGAATATACAACTAAATTATTATTGTTATTTAATTTTTATTAAATTTAATTAAACTCTAATACTTACTTTATACGTAGCATATCTTTAGTACTTTTGATTAACTTAAGATATTATAATTTTGCTTACATAAGTAAGACCTTTCTACTTAATTTATTTGAATTACTTTAAAAATATAAATGGCCTAGTATTTAAATAATAGGTTATGAGAGTAGTTTGGATATTTGATTAAATTTGAATATAAGTTATAACAATAAGAAAATAAATTAAATACAGTAAAGCTATTTAATAGACTTTTTTTATATTTATTTATTTACTTTATTTATTAATACAATGTTATATAAATTACGTACGTACGTATTATGGTACAAATTTTCAGGGTCTAAAATTATAGTTTCAGGGGTTCGAATTATAATTTCAAAGTTTCGGTTTTATAAAATCCGAGTCTATTTACAGAATATGGCCTTACCGAAAAAACTAGTTTCGGGTTTTTTAAAAAAACCCGAGCCTATTTTCAGATTTTGACCTTCCCGAAAACCAATTTCGGCAGGTTTATAGATATACACTGTGCATTATGAAAAAACATAATGCTGCATATTATAATGTATGTTGTTTAAAATTAAATATATATATACTTAGAAATAATTATATAATTTTAATTCAATATTATATAGTTTAGTTAATCTTTACTTAATAAATATTATTTAAGCCTCTAATTAAAGTTTTAGAAGACTTTTAATTATAACGGTAGTAAATCACTAAATTTGGGATGATCTATTCTGAAACATGAGTAAATAACTATACAGTAAACTTTAAAATATTTAAAGTTTATAGTTTCAAAGGTCTTTTTGCTCATACGTACCTCAAGATAGGTTAAACCAAATTTATCGATTTTGCTACTGTTAAAACCACAAAGACTTTCTTTACAACTTCTATTAGAAGCTCAAATAAAATTCAGATAGGTTAAATTTATGTATAACTATATTATATAAAATTACATAATGCATCATATTACATAATGACACATTATGTAATGCAAAGCTAAAAAATACTTGTACGACGTACATCGCTAGATAAGTTTTATTTCGAGTAACAATTTGAATAGTGCTAACTTTGACTGTACAAAAGAACCTTCATTTAATGGTTATGCAATAATTATAAGAATACCGAATTTGAAAATCGAACTTCCGCCTACAACTAATCCGTATTATCACCTCTTGGCATTACTTATTAGAGCCCATAACACATACCAAAGGAATTATGATAATGTTAATAATGTTAATACGTTTGTAATTAAAGATTCAAGGTTAATAATTAGAGTAAATGGAAATAACTGAACAAACTGGTCTTTTCGTATGCAACTTTCATTCCTGACATTTTTTAGACACTCGCATTTTATTTATTTTTTCTTTGATTTTGCCAGGAACGTAGTGAAACGGATAATTAGTTCGTCCATAAAATCTTGATTCTGATTGGATTTAGGAATCGAATGATCTCATGACATAACAATCTACATTTTTGTTCCCTAATCCGATACAAATATAATTTTTTTTTTATACAGAACGTTATTTTATTTTTTGTGCATACTGCACAGTAATTGTTAATTTTTTGTGCAAAAAAACAGCCGAATTTCAACATGCAATAGATGCAGTTACTATTATTTCAAGTTTTGGTATGATTGATGAGATATAGTACCATCATATTTAATAATTATAAATTAGTGGACAGCGTCGCACAGCTACTTTATCAGATCTATTCCATATATGGGGTCTTTGCCTTGAAAATCACCTTCCGACATTTCCGATCGGACAAAAACAAAGCCGTGTATTTAGTTCATGTTTATTATATATGCACCCTTTCGTCTTTATGGTTCAATAGTTTATAGAATAAAGTTTCGAATCGTTAAAGACAAGAAATTTAAATATATGCGTGAACTAATACATTTTGCCTGAATTAGCCGATCAGGGTGATTTTCAAGGCAAAGGCCCATATGGTTTGCATAAATGTATATGCCAATCTCTACCCTCTTCGATTCATAGATAGCGATATGCAGAATAAAGAATATAAATCAACTTCGGCAATCATCTTTTAATTAACTGTATCCAGTATTTAGTGTTTACATGTATAGTTAGTAGTAGCAAATACTCGACTTTTACGAAAATAAAGCTCTTATTCTTAAATTCTATTTATTGTAGTTTGTAGTATGTAAAAAGATATAAATTTAAGTTGAAATTTACGAACATTTTCATTAACATAATAGTTAGCATACAAAAAAAAATGCTTGAAGCCTTAATAGCAAATATTCATATTCAATCATTGATTTTAGGATCAATTTTAGCAGTAGTTTATTTAAAATTAACGAGGAGAGAGATTAAACTGGTATGTTTTTTCTATATTAACATTTATCCATTATTGTTACTAATAAAAAGGTTAACTTCTTAGAATGAACCACCACTTGTTTATTATCGATTTCCAATTATCGGACATACATGGAGTTTTTTGACAGATTGTGAAAAGTTAATTTTAGAATCTCGTAAAAAGGTTATTTTCTTTTTTTTTTGATAAAAAAAATTTTTTATATTTTTTAATAATTTATTATTTAACAGCATGGAGAGACATTTTCGTTATACGTATTCGGACAAGTAATAACCATAGTTGGAAAGGATACAACTCAAGAAGTTTTCAAAAAAGGTCGTGATTTTAATCATATAGCAGCAACAAAAGCGGTAATTAAAAATATCTAATGAATACAAGTGCCGCCGGGGGAAAACTTGTTAAGGCTGTCAATTATGTTTGTTCTAGACTCGTCCCTAGCAATGGGCATTTGTGTTTTTTTCAAATTATGCGACGCGATATTGTAATTAGTTTATACGATAATTGCTATTTGGAATGTTTCGGACCTTTGCTCCAAATATTCTATTGACCTTGCTCGTAATTTGTTGTTCGTTATCGAAACGATGCCCATCCTTATTTACCATAATATATCGCTAATTAGATTTTTCAGGGGACGAGGGCAAGATAGGCATGATTTTTCATATGGGCGGATTTTACGCATTTGCAGATCATGAAATAAGGAAATTTTGGAATTAGATATCTAATAAAAGACGTTGATTTACATTATCTAATTCATTATTACTAGGAGAATGCGAGTCTGAGCTAAAAATCGATCTTAGTGTAATGGACGGACAAGAGCACGTGATACTAACGATCACTTGTCGTAAAAAAGAGTCTTCCGCTTCGCTCCGAACAATTACATTTCATATCAAGTGCGTAAATCGCCCATATGTTATGCGTATATTTATAATGCGAACAAATCAACATAATGCAGGTCAAAAATCTCTAACAACATCGATCCGAAATATTCCGAATAGAAAATCAGATAATGATATTTTAGCAAAACTATATTACAACAATACAGATCAGATTTTACTAATGTTTAATCCGAAAATAAAGAATATTCAAAACGCTCAATGATTGGTTTTCATTTGGCGGTGCTTATATAGTGATAGTTATTCTTCATTTTAAATCGGTCTTTCAATTTGAATACAGCAATTACCACTGCATTATATATATACTTACTCTCCGGATATGGAAGCAGTTGGTGAAGTTCTGAGAGACTTTTTCGCAAGGAGAGTAAACTGGCTCACGAGTAGGTTACATAGCAATACTAAAGCTATGGATATGTTTATTGGTGAATGTATTGGTAAGCTTTTAAACGCTTGAATGGCTTTTAAACTCTTATAGAGATTTAAAGGAATTTCATTTATTATAGAGCCAAATGTTATTCATGACCCAGTGAAAATTATGCGAAATATTATTTCGTTTCCGTTCTCTAGCGTTGCATTTGGTGATGTATGTTTATTATTATTATTATTACTATATTATAATTATGATTATTATATTTTATTTATTTATTATTATTATTTTTTGGTGTAAAAAATTTTTCTATAATAAAATTAGGAATGCTGCCATTATCAAGATATTTTGGATACTTTTAGGAACTTAACATATTCAGTTTCAAGACTTACTGTAATACCACCAATATTAAGTTTTATACACCCTTGGCTTCATCAGCAATTTGTAACGCAAGTTTTTTTTTAAAACCTTATTATAAATTTAAATAAAATTAACTTTTATAACTTATTATTATTATTATTATTATTATTTATTAGGATTCCTTTCAGGTTTGGTTGGAATCCATATTCAAAATATAGAAGTATTATTCTCAGTCGTATTAGACCAGTCATCGAAAAACGTCTTAATGATAAAAAAAGTTTAGGCGATGCTTGGATTGCTCCCGTAAGTTATGTTTATAAGGGAATGAAACCTTTTTTAAGTCCGGAGTAAAAATTATTACGATACATGAATAATTTGCAATGGTGATATATAGAAAATTCAATTTACGATTTTTATATTTGCCGTAACTTTCTCCAATTAGTACCCCTTTATTAAAGTATCCACCATCAATTGTGTAAATTAAATGGTAAATTACCAGTCCCAGGAAGGATACTAATTAATTTTTAGGGCTGAGAGTGTAAGAGGCAATCACTTTACGTTGTTATAGAATGAATCTTCCGCTACACTCTGGACTATAAAAAAATTTTTAATTATTGCCTTATTATCAGAGAATTTTCTTTTAATTTTTTTTTTTCTTTAAAAAAACTAGTCAGATTTACTACAAACCTATTTAAACAATCCTGAAGTAGCTCCAGATTTCGATCCAGATAATGTAGATTATAATTATATTGCTGATTCACTTGGTGTATTCATTTTTGCATCCATGTTCACTACATCTAATCGTTCTGCCAGTGCTTTATACGGTTAGTTATATTCTATTTGTACGTTATAAACAATAATTCAGTCTTAAATATTTTATGTGAAAATTAGATCTGGCAGGAAGAAAAGAATACTGGCAAGAATTATATCAGGAGGCTCAAGAAGTTGTTAAGCAGTGTAATGGCAACGAGCTTACACCTGATGATTTTAATAAAATGGTAAAATTAGATAGTTTTATTAAAGAAACATTTAGAAATTCCGATGACGTATTGGGTTTGCCGCACTTATGTATATCTAAATCCAATTATACGTTTAAGAATGGTTATCAAATCCCGGAAGGTAATTTTTTAGGATTAGTATTTTTTTATTCTTAAACCATAATAATTCTTGACTTTTCCTAATTAAACTTAATTATAGGTCGTGTAGCCTTTTTAAACTTTCTTGATACGCATTATGATAAAGAAATTCAGGGGCAGGATCCCATGAAATTTCATGCATACCGCCATCTGGAACGCAATGCTCCTGCTACAAAAATTGAACGTAATTTGATTATATTTGGAAATGGAAAACGTTCGTGTCCGGGTAGATTTTTAGCTGTTAATGAAATTAAAATGATTTTACATAAGATTATATTAAAATATAATATTAGAACTGAAACTGGAAAGATTGCACCTAAGAAATATATTGGACCTATTCTTGTGCGAACATATGATGGCATTGTGTTTGAGAAAAGGGAAGATATTGTAAATTAAATTCTTTAGTATTAAGTTGCAATGTAAAGATAAAAAATGTTCTATTTGAAATAATTATATAATATTATTATTTTTACCGAATAAATTTGGTGATTTTTCTTTAAAAAATAATGGTTTAAAATTTTTTTTTAAACAACAGCAGTTAATTACACCCCTTTGGATAAAGATTTGCGCTTTTACAAAGTTTTTTTTTTAAAATGAAATTTACGTATAATTAATTTTTAAAAAAATATGCCTCTAAAGAGTTTTTTTTTTTATTATTTTGATGTGTTACGGTGAGTGGAGTCTAACTGTATTTTAAATTTACATTTGCTATATTTTTTCGCCTCAGCACCCTATAAGATCTGGTGTAACGTGAAATCAATTATAAAACTTTTGTTTAAAACGCATCTATGCATTTGTTTTAAAAACAAAGCGAAGACCGGTTCAACTGATTCTAATTTAGGTTCGTAATTCAAAAAATTGAACTTAAATTAATAAATAATGCTTAACAGGACTATTTTTAAAATGACTAAATGATGAAACCCTTGACGAGTCAATTTGATCAATTAAATATCAAAAATGTAGTTAATCCTCTTTCAACGTGCTTCTTTATAATGATTCTTAATAAGTTGAATCTTAAATTTTTTAAAATTACTGTTATTCATTTAAAGTTTCACGGCCCATATCGAAGCACAGTAATTTTAAATGATAATGAACTATTTCTACTATATCATCATTTGGTTATTAAAAAAGTTAACTCCGCAAAAAAATTAACACGTTCATACAAAAGTTGATTTGTAAATTTACAAAGGCGGCAATATATATATATATTTATCTCCTGGTCAACCCAGTCTATATAACCTTTTTTACGTGCTCATTTCTACTATACATATATCTACTTAATTTAGGTGATTGAGTAAGCTTGTAGAATGTTCTTATATTCTTAAAATAATTTTAACTGGATTCTAGGCAATGATATCGTTATATATTTTTGATTTGTTCTGTATATAATAAAATCGTTTTTTGAACCTTGTGTTTTACCAACTGTTCTGTACATTAGTACCTTAGTAAAATTGTTTGGGCAAATGTTGGACCTAAATAATAGGCCTATTTTTCTTAATTTATCTTAATAATAAGAATGTTTGATCAGTTAAAATAATATATTTTTATTACAGCTGTTTTTATTATTCCGGATACAAATAAAAATTATCTATAATTAAATTGATAAGTTCCTTTTTTTGATTGATTAACGAAATTGGTTGTGTAAAATAATAATGAAAATAGCTGTTAATATCAAATATTTCAACCATTGATTAAGGCGCTTGAGAATGTTCTAAGAGGGTTTAGTAAGCCATTTCTACGAAATGAAATATTTGGAAACTAAAATTTAGTAGTATCTTTAAGCATAGTATAAAAATTATAGCGCTCACAGGATATAGCCTGATTCGAGCATAACAAGCACCAAAAACGTAATTAAATAGTACTTGATATACAATGCTCTTCTATTGAATTTGAAAAATTTACAGATTATCAAAAAAAAAAAACTTGGATTTAGAACTAAACAACTTCAATATAAAAATTTTAGATAAGATGTTGAAATAAGAAATCACAGTAATTACTTAACATTCAAGAGAATTTTTTGATCTGTAAAAATTCACACAATTCACAAAATTTTGCAAACCCATTATACAGTGTAATACTAATTATTATTGAATTATCAATCGATTTTATTGAGTCAATGAGTTCATTATGTGACGAAATATTGGATTTATATTCCTGGTAAGAGCGTAATAAATAAGTCAATTTAATTTAATAGTCTATTTAATTATTTAAATAATTGTTATAAAAAAACAGAACGCGATGACACATTAACATGGAATAGCATACTATGAACACGATTCTTATAATACACACATATATGTACGGTATATATTGTAGCGATTTAATCAGTTCTGATAAAATGACTTTGTTTATGACTATGACAATAATATTTACAATATAATTTTAGAATGTACGCACACGTAACCAGGGTTGGCAATAGACCAGTGTTGTTGACTGGAAGCTGGAACCTCACTGGACCTCCAGATATTTCCAGTGTTCCAGTGGCTCCAGTGAAGTTTTCACTGGAAGAGATTATTTCACTGGAACCGAAATAATATTAGCCAATAAGGTTACAAATAAGAATTAAGGTTATTATAAACACGTGATATGCATAATATCCAATCAGTTGCATGAATACTTTACATTTTACTATTACATGTACCTCGAAAATAGAGAATTATACTGGTAAATAAACACCTGTGACTTATATCCATAATCACCACAAGTTTTATATTTAACTACTATTAAAATTAAAGCAAGTAAATTAAATCCTTACAATAAAATTATACAAAATATAATTTCGATATTGTATTTTATTTCATTTTGATTTAAAAATGCCGATCATTTCATTTCAAACACTAAGGGTGTTCTCAAGCCCCTAAGTCAATCTGTCGGAATGGGTCTGAGGGCAAATTTTAATTAATAAAAAAATAGGTTAACGAATTGATTGTACTGATTGTTCCAATGAATAAACCACGTGGTAAAAGTTTAATACGTCAAAGAGAAAATTTTCATTAGTGGAAGATCGTTTAACCGATCAATCATTTCAATCAACAAAAGATGGAGGCCCAGACGTCCTTTTTTTTTCACAGAGTTGCCCTTATTGGCCAAAATTTT
>CAJVPY010001271.1:0-20258 GCA_910591965.1 Dentiscutata erythropus | reverse complement strand
ATTCATTATTTCGTAATATATTTGATTTAATATCTTTTGTAGAAAAATAATTTTCACATTCATCATGTTGTAAAGAATTTGATTATGCATTATTAAATTTTGTTTCTTTTTTTAGCCTGATAAAATTTACTATTGCGTGATGAGCAAGAAGAAAATTTTAAAGTTGCACCTATAAAAACTATTGCATTACTCTAGAAATTTCAAAGTAAAAGATAAGGAACCTTAGTATACGTAATTGTTTTTGTTGAAAAGATTTTTCACAGTTACAATGAGTTTTAGAAGTTGTACAAAAAGGTAGGCCACCAATCAGTTACACGCATGATTGTGATAGTCAAAAAGAAAATCTTGAAGATTAACATTTTAAAAATTATTTTTAATTGGATAAGGAATTTTTTTTTTTAAAAAAATAAATATATATTATTATATATACGTATTAGGTCTTTATAGTTAATATAAAAAAATCGGAAATCGTTTTTTTTTTTTTTTTTTTTTTGATCTGCAAATTTCACAGCAAACCGCATTGAGAGAGATCAGCAGAATATCCGACCAATTTTGTATTTCCACCTATCGGAAAGGATATCGGTTCCGATAGGACATCAATACTTTTTGATAGAAGTATCCGCGGATCGTTGATTTTCACTTCCTTCCCGAAATACCATTTCCACAACCCCATAATTTTGATATTCCTTTTTCCCGACAAGACATATTTCTGACAGTATATTTTTATTGAATTTTTACCGACACAACTAACTCCTCGACAACCTGAATTTCTGAAAAATTTTGTTCGACAGATTTTTTCACCGACAAACCCCTTCTCTGAACTCTTGTTCCCCAGACAAAAAATTTTTCCGAAGCTTTTTCACCGACAAATATTTTGATATATTTCCCGAAAGGATGTTTCTCCTAAAAGGATTTTTTCCTGAAAAGATATTCCTCAAAAAGAAAATTCCCAACAAGATGTGAACAAAATTGCATAAATCAGGCCAACTCAACATAAACCAGGCTGACTTTGTCGATGAAATGGTTGTTGGCAAATTACAGAATTAGTTTATACCTTTTCAGGTTATCATGTGATCCTGACTTTATAATATAGCTAGCTGTAAATTCGGTAAAACATCCTTCGAAGAAATAGTAAAATAAACATTCATCTTTTTAATATTCGGTGAAATGGAAATAACTTTTCAGTAAAATTTTATTGTCAAATAAATCATATTTCGGCGACTTGTTAGTAAAATGGGATGTCAGTATTATGACTTCTGTGAAATGGTATTTCAGTCGGGAAGTATCGGGTTCGGATATCTGATATGCACGCCTATCGGAACCGATATCCTTTCCGATAGTAATAGGTGGAAAAATCGGTTAATTATCTGACGTCTGATATTCTGCTGATCTCTCTCACAGAAATATTGTAGAAATTTTAAAATTCGGCATGTGCAGTATAAACTTTTTTTTAGCTAATACTACGTATATTATTTTAGGATGTTATACTTAATTGGTTGGTGGTTATTTTTCGTAATTCGCTCTTAAATGAGCGTGAGATATTAAGTTCAAAATTTCTCTTTCTATTATGTATTAGTGATGATTAAGCTACTAGACTTATTTTCAATAATTTAGAAACGCTAAAAGCCTACAATTAATGTGCGTTTTATAAAATATAATAAAATATTGTAATAACTATTGAGACTCGGTATAATAAATAAAAAATCGATCGACTAAATCTAAAGGAAAGATAAATATAAATAGCATCGAAATTTTGTCAATTTAGAAATATTGTCAATAAAAATTTAACTGCTCATCAGGTATTTTTAACAATTAATTTATCTTTTCAAATCGACTCACAATATTATCAAAAACCTTTCACGATGAATTTATCCAACGCATTCAAAATTGCTTTTATTCTTACTATCCTTATTGTTCTTAATGTTTGCTCTGTTGAATCACTTCCGGAGAAAGGAGACCCGTAATTACATTTAAAATTTTTATTATAATAGTTTTTGAATGATAGTCTAATTAGTTTTTATGCACTTTTTTCCTGAAATCTTATTTGCGGGTTGCTAGAGTGTTAGTATAAACTCTATTGAATTTGTTTCTCAGTTTGTCATTTTATAAATTTTAATGATTACATTTCTAATCGGATTTTATAATTTTATGATATATTTTTTTTCAGTCCGTAAGTAAACTTTATTGTAATTATTCCTAAAATTAAATTTATAATTTTTTTATCTTTGTTTATGCACACTTCTTTTTAATAATTAGCTGGTAAGAATAAATAAATTTGTATTATGATTTTTAAATTGTATTTCTTTTGTAATAATATAACCATTTCTATTAGCTGGTAAGAATTAATTTAATTCTATTTTTATTTATAAATTATTATAAAGTGCGCCTATTTTAAAGCTCAAAATAATGCATATATTTTCTTATTTTCATCGGGAAAATTAAATAAGTGTTAATCTGTAAAAATCTGTATTTTTGAAGATTTTTTACAGAATTATTACAAAAAATCTGCAAATTTTTTAAAATTTGAAAATTTACAGAAATTGCACTTAATTTCTGTATTTATTATTTAAAAAAATTTCCCGATGTTGAATGATATTCTAAATTAAACTTAATTTAGGCTGTAATTCAAAATAGACTCGTGCATTATTTTGGGATTGTACGATATTTGTTTATATGAGCTTACATCTTTTTTTAAATATCATACTACGTCTTAACATAATTATAGTCTTAAGTATAAGCTTAATATTGTAAAGTTATTATTAAACAATATATTTTTTAATATGCACTTAATTTTCTTATTAAAATAATTAGCACGTAAGTATAACCTTGATTTAATTAATATTTCTAAATTATACTCTTTTCATAATCTAATATGCTAATATATATTTTTGATATATTCTTTTATTAACTTTAGTGAGTAAGTTCAAATTTAATAATCTTTAAAAACATTATTTAGGGTTGAGTTAATAGAAATCAATCAAGTACTTTTTAATAAAATTTTTAAAACTTCGAAATTTTGTAAAATTTGCATGATTTCTGTTGGCCTGTCTTATTTAATAATTTTTCAAGTTATATTTCTTGATATAATAATATACATTTTAATACATTTCTTTATTAAATTGTTAGATGGTTAGTATAAGCTTGATTAAATTTATCATAAGTTATTATTTTATAACTTAAAAAAGATTTAAAATCTATAATGCATATTGATATATTTATATGTTAAATTATTAGCACGTAAGTATATGTTTATTTTTATTTAAGTATAGGTAATCTTTTTAAGTATTACCTGGCTATCCGCTAAATGATACTACTCTTAATCAAAATATTAAATTATATTTTTTTTAATTTAATTAAATATATTAAAATTATAGTTCGTAAGTATTTATAGCATTTTACAGTTTTATCACTTGATTATTTAAATTAAGTCTAATTATTATTTTTTTGCTGAATTATTAGCATGTACGTATAAACTCTATTTATTATTTTAAATTGTTTCCATCAACTATAGATATAATGGGAATCTGAGTTATTCAATATCACTACGTATAATCGAATAATCATTATAGAGCCAAATTATAATTTTATAATTGTGCTCTATTAGTTTCTAACAAATTATATGAGTATCATTATATCAATAGTTGACAAAATTAATGTTTACCAGTAAATTATATTTTTTATTATTCAATTAATTTTTTTAATATATTTGCTATTGAACTATTAGATGGTAAGCATAAATGATATTTATAAATTATTTAGTGATTTTCAACTTATTTACGATTTACTAATATACAATTCTATAAATTATTAGCCAGTAAGTAAATTCACTTTTTATTGTATTAAAGTTATTATAAATTATATTTTTATAATTTTTATGATTTTTATAAAATTAATAGAAAGTAAGTGAACTTTATTAGAAAGTTATTATTTAGCTGGTTTAAATTGTAATTTGTATAATTATACTGTACACACTTTAATATTTTTTATTAAATTATCAGATGGTAAATATGATAATTTAGTTATATTATCAAGTTATTATTTATAATTTTAATATATTTAACTATTAATCTATTAGCGCGTAAGTATAATCTTAATTATACATATTTATAAAGCAATTAACATTTCACATACACATAATAAATAATATATTTTTTGTTTAATCAATAGTGAGTAAGTAAATTTGACATTTTTTTATCATAATATTATTATAAATTATAATTATTTACACATTTCTTTATTAAATTATTAGGTCGTAAGCGATATTTTTATAGTAAAATTATTATTTAATTTTTAATTTATAATAATCTGACCAAAAATACTTAATTTATTTTTATTAAATAATTAGTTGGTAAATATGATTTTAATTTATTATCTATTAATTATTCTTTAAAATTTTTAAATTACTTTATAACTTAACTAATGACATATATTTTAACATATTTTTATTAAAATATTAGCTCGTAAGTATTAATTGTTGCAGATCAAGATGAAATCAGATTATATGAATTCTGGAGTTTCTATTTGACACCCTAAACTTACTATACTTGTTTATTATAAGTTCTACCCTAAGTAAACACCTAAACCTAAATAAATTCTCCTCCAAATTTTGCATTTTTAGGCGGCTTGTCTATTTTACACTATACAAATTTTATGTTAATCTGATTTCATTTTATTTTTAATTTTATAATTTAATAGTTTTAACTTATATTTTTTTTATAATTATAGAATTCACAACAGTTAACTAGAAGCATATACTTTAGCAGCATACAAAAATTTTGAATTTTTTTATTATTTATTATCTGAAATGTAGTGGAGGGTATTGCAAAAAATAATAGATTAAACTTTGTGTTTAGTTATTGTTTCTTTGGTCTAATAGTACTTGTTTTTTCTAGTTAATAATATTGCTTGATTATATAAATTTTATATTATCGAGATTCTATTTCCCTTAGTATCACACTTTTATATTACACATTAAATTATATTACATTATGATTTTGCAATATTATGATCTCTTTAACAAGAATAAATTTTAAACTGTAGTTTATTTTTTTAAAAATGACAATTAAATAAACTTTTTATATGTTATTTTTTAAGTAAAAAATTTTGTTTCGTTCGAAAATTGAATTGTATTAGGTAAAAAGTTAGACTAATAAATTTATAAATTAAACAAAAAAAAATTTTTAAAAAATTAATTGATAATAAATAAAAAAATAAATTACAAAAAATAATTAATTGTAATTAATTAATAAATCAAAAAAAAATAAAATAAAAAAGAAAATTCAAAAAACAGTTAAGGCCATACAAATTATCATGACCCGGCCATGTTGCCGGAACATTTTTAAAATTTTATGTTATGAGAACTAAAAATTAATTTAAAAAATAAAAATTTATTAGTAATCCTTTAAAAATAAAGAAAAAGAAATACTATTTTAATTGGTAAATTTTAAAAGTAAAAATAAAATATTTAAAAATTAATAAAAAAAAATTAAAATATAGTATATAATCTTTAAATTAAATGAAAACAAATATAAATAAGCATATGAATCATAATGCAATTCATTAGAATAAGTATTCGAATATTCAATGAATTCGTCTGATACTGGATGTTTAAAAAATTTGTGCAAATGAGTAATTGGTTGGTTATTTTTTGACCGGGATAGACCTCTACTAATTGCATTAAAATCGACTAAAATTATTTTTTTAATCGGTGGAGATTGAAAAAATACCGTTAAGTTGCATTAGACAAGTTTATGGATTTTTGGAATTAGAAATTTATTTAAATCCCCTACATTTACAAGTCAAAATTTATGCTTAGTATCAGTACCGGAATCTAAAAATGTGTAATACCAAGAGAAACTGATTTTCTTGGAAATACTCGGTTGAGATTCCGATACCGATATTACGCAGCAAATTCGTAAATATTGATCTTGTAAATTTAGGGACTTAAATAAAGGTCAAATTCCAAAATTCCGTCGAATTATAATAGCAAATACTAATGTATGAGAAAGTCGTTTGTCTTTAAATCATGTATTTCGTATTGAATTAAACAATTACAGAGATTCGTTTATTTCAAACTTTTGATGACTCGATAGACAACGCACAGAAAATCTGATACCAAATAAACAAATGCATTGATCGATTATCAAAATTAATATTAGCTATCTTACCAATACTTGCATCAGTGCATAAAAATTTTTACAATAGAATATCTGCAATAACAAGATCTAAATAAATTAGATGATTAATTTGATTATTTGAGTGCAGAATATTTGTTTAATGATCTCTTCTGATTCAACGCAAATAATTTGATTATATGGGCTGCCGTCAATAGAAATGAGGCAAATTGCCATTTTTAAAAAAAATAAATACCCTAAATTTCACAGCTTATAGTCAATGAATTTTACTGCTTTATTTATGATTTAATTTTCAAAAAGAAAGCTTAGATCGTAAGTTTTCTTTTGACTATTAGAATGTTAAGATAGCTTCAAAATCCATCGAGATATGTATGGGCTGTGAAAGCTAAGATATTGATTTTTTTAAAAAGACAGTTTTCCTTATTTCTATTGACGGCAACCCATATATGCACATATTACAAGAGAATATACAGATAGATCTTGTTTCATATAAGAGGATAGTATTATGTGTAGTAACGATTACGTAATTATCTTAAAGAAAATTAAGGAAAAAAGCAATAGAAATAGATATGTATTGTGAAATTTCTTAAAATTGAGCAAAAAATATATATATCATATCGAGGGTCGAGTTAGTCACATGAACAAGGGGAATTAAAGTTATGTAGTTGCAATCACGGGAAAGATAGTTTAAGCATAAAAATGACTTTCGCAGCAGTAAGTTTAAAGGGTTTATTTTACTAACGTTTCTCTTTATTGCGTACAATTAAATATATAAATGCATTAAACAATGCAGATAACTGCGATAACTGTCCTTTCTATATCTTTAACTTATTTGCGCGAAATAATATCCATGGGCGTTATTTTGAAACCAATAAAGATTGCAAATCGTAAATTTTTGTTATTAAAAGTTTTCTGCTAAATTAATTGTCGCGGATGATGCTGAAATCTAGAGTCTCAATTTAAAAATATAAACCCCACCAAATCCACTAACGTACGTACTTAAAAACCTTAATATTTCATGTCGAAAGGATGCGTAAATTAGTAACACATCGAAAATATATTTCCTAATCTCAATAAGCGAAGGGAATCTCTTTGCATAAAAGCAAGCAATCAATAATATATATGCAAATTGCATGCTATTGGGAATGACAAATTTAGCTTATCTTTAATGAGTGATTGAAGTTTTTAAGCTTCCTGCACTGTACTGTACGTACGTACGTACTCTTTAGCACGTATTATAAACCCAACCCTAAATAATAAAAAAAAAAAAATACCCCTAAAATTTACCGTACCGTATAGCGTATAGTATCCCCCTGGAATAGTATCCCCTTTTCTTGGCAAGCGATTGTGGCCCAATTTTCATAATTTATGTGCGATCTTTTAATTGGATTAGAGATGTCTAATAGCAAAGTATATATTGATCAGTAACGATTATTTGTATTAGCCTCCCATCTCTCAATACTTGGGGTATTATGTAATCTAGGCCGGAAAATACCCGGGACTATATGCAGTGCCGTACGATAAAAATCGTATGATATCTAATTATTAGCTCGCCTCAAATTCGTGTCAAAACTAACGCCAATGGGCGTTATTTACACAAATTCGGTAATTTTACTGGAATTATAAATCCTTATGAAAGCCTCCCACACCATCTGAAGGGGCACTAACTCCAGTAGGGGTTAACTTTACGAGTTGAAACACGCTGATCTCTCCAAATAAGAAAAAATAAATAACTATCGTTATGGTACTAACTAAATAAAGAAATAAACGAAAATTTTTGAGCAGGTTCTATACTTTGTACCACATGCATAAGGTTCCCGCCTTACATCACCCGACAATCAATTCGACGACAGTTCATTTAGCCGACATCACTCCAAGTGACAATTTACTAAAATATATAACTACAACTAATAAAATGCTAATTGTAACCTCCACGTAATGCCGGCTAAATATGTTGCCGGTAAAATGAAATGATCGGTACCATCCGTAAGTTTTGCAATGTTTCACGATATTTTCATAATTGATAGTGAAGATGTACATGCGTACGTACGTTAGTTCTTCTAATATGATGACATTACCGAACGAATGCTTTTTTGAAATATTTAATAACCTCAGGAATGATTCTAAAAGTTTATTCTCATGCCTTCTTGTAAACCGCCAGTGGTGTAGAATTATTGTACATATATTATGGAGAGAACCAAGATTCTATTTTAGAAATATAAAATTTATAAGAATATTACTTTTATCAATAAATGCAAAAGAACAAGCATTATTAATCCCTTTTAAAATTGTTCTTCCAACTTATCCAAAACCATTATTTGAATATACAAGTTACATTACATCTATTGACTTTTATTTATATATTGGAATCAGAAATTGGCTTTTTCATAATAGATATGAAAGAATTTCTGAGCTTGAATATGCCGTTAAATGTTCTTTGGTTGCGATGTTACTACGAACATGTAAGAAGCTTAAACATTTAAGCCTCGAGGGAACAATTTGTAATAGAATAATACTTGAAAATCTTTGTAGAAACACTACCGTTCTCTCTATGAAGTATGTTGTCTGTGGTGATTTTAAATCTAAAGCAATAGAAGCATTAGTAAAAATCATTTACAAGAATACTACTATGACTTCTTTATGTCTTAGTGGTAATCAACTTGGTTCTGAGAGTGGGAAAGCGTTAGCAAAAGCTCTATGTAAGAATAATACTTTGACTTCATTATACTTTACTGGTAATCAACTTGATTTTAAGGGTGGAAATGCGTTAGCAGAAGCTCTTTGCAAGAACTCTACCTTGACTTCTCTATATCTTGATTATAATAAACTTGGTTCTAGGGGTGGGAAAGCGTTTGCAGAAGCTCTTTGCAAGAATACTTCTCTGACTTCTTTAGACCTTAGTGGTAATCAACTTGGTCCTGAGTGTGGAAAAGCGTTAGCAGAAGCTCTTTGTAAGAACACTACTTTGACTTCTTTATTTCTTAGTGGCAATCAATTTTGTTCCGAGAGTGGAAAAATTTTAGCAGAAGCACTTTATAAGAATACTACTCTGACCTTATTAAATCTTAACTTTAATCAGCTTGGTTCTGAAGGCGGAAAAGCGTTAGCAAAAGTTCTTTGCAAGAACACTACACTGACTTCTTTGCACCTTAATGGTAATCAATTTGATTTTGATGTCGGAAAAGCATTAACAGAAGCTATTTACAAAAATACTACACTTACTTCTTTATACATTGGTCGTAATCAGCTTGGTTCTGAGAGTGGGAAAGTGTTAGCAGAAGCACTTTGCAAAAATACCACTCTGACCTCTTTAGATCTTAGTGATAATAAAATTGATTATGAAGGTGGAAAAGCATTGGCAAGAGCTCTTTGTAAGAACACTACTTTGACTTGTTTATATCTTAGAGACAATCAATTTAGTTTTGAAGAAAGGAAGGAGTTAACAGAAACTTTTTGCAAGAGCACTGCTTTGACTTTATATCTTCACGATAATCAGTTGTTCTGAGAAAGTGAACATCGGTAGAAGCTTTTTAAAAAATACTCCCAGATTTGTTTAGTCTAAAAATAAATAATTAGTTTAACTATATATCCTTTATAAGAACCATTCTGATTTATTTGAACATTGATGAAAATCAGCTTAATTAGAGGAAAAGAAGTCATTAAAAGATTCATTAGTGCTTGATGAATTAATCTTGTAATGATGTGATATTTCACACATAATTTATCTGACAAAACTTTAACAATTTGTGAAATTTTTGAAGAATCAAATTAACTACAGTAATAATAAAAGTATAGTTATCTAAATTTAAATACTTTATTTAAATTGTTGTTAAGTTTTACAATAACAGTCACAAGATTTTTCATACCAATTATAATAGTAAATTTTTTATATAAAACTAGCAGCCTGCATGTGCTTCGCTATCCTTATAAAAAAAATCTCGGAAAATTCTGAAATTATTCGATTTTTTGTTCGGAAAATCGACTCCGTTTCGAACATTTAAAGGATGTTTATTGGATGAATGCGTTCTTTATACGTTTTTTATCCGATAATTTTCAATCGAAAATTTTCTATTTTTTACACCCCGTACAAACGTCGTTATGAAAACAGTACAAACATAAACCCTGATCGGAAAATCGACTCCGTTCCGAACATTTTTTGGACAATGCCTACAATAACTGTACAAACTTTTTTTATAGGGTACGTGAATATTACTATGCAAATAAACTTGTTTAAGTATATAATAAATAAATTCCATTTTTCTATTCATACCTTCTACCCATGTAAAAAAATCATTAATCAATTATTACATATTATAGTTATATAAAACAAAACAATATATGTTCTTCATACAAATAATATCTTAATTAAAGTGTAAATCTAAATTCTTATATTACAATAATATAAGGTCTTTGCCTTGAAAATGACCTTAGAGACTATGTAGATTTTATGAATAAAAATTAAAATTTCTAGCTATCCAGTAATCCAATTCAAATAAACTTTTTTTTATTTTATAGAGCTTAGTTAGTTCTATAATATAAAAAAAAGTTATTTGAATTGGATTATTATATGGCAAGAAATTTTAATTTTTATTCATAAAATCTACATAGTCCCGTAAGGTCATTTTCAAGGCAAAGACCCCATATTGTTATTTACATATAAGAAGTCACAAATAGCAATATAAGAGGCATAAATAACCATATTATCCTTGGTTTTTGTACAACGAAACAGAATATCTAGAAAAATAAGAATTTAAAAATTAAAAATTTTTTTCTATTACATAACTAGCCCCAAACAATAAAATTAACATTTTATACATTCGTACCTCCATATAATCACCTAATTTGCCTAGAACTTTTTGTTGATTATATAGATGGTGAAATATAATTACTTCTATATAAACATAATGTAAAATATAATATATAAATATTTTACTATTATATATAATATTTTACTTATAGAACTAAGTAGACAAGATTATGTTGAAGAAGCACAGGACGACAACTATGAAGATTTAAAATTCTTGAAGAAATTCTTTTAACAACCGATCAAACAAAAATTATAGAAATTTGGATACCCTTGCAAATATTTTATAAAATTTTATAGTGTTTGTCTAAGGCTTACTAACACATAAAGCTAAATATCTCTACCAGATTTTAGAACAACAATTACTAATTAGACTCTATACAAATTTTATCTAGAACAGAATATATGTCAAATATCTTAGATTTTAATTTAGTATATATTAAACAACTTTGTAGTGATGAGATTTTTATATCTAAGCTTTGATAAACCAACTTCAATCATATAAAATATGAGTGAGCTCAAAGTATCATGCGTAAAATAATTGATTTAGCATTGGATATTAATTCCTATAAAGAGGTAATTGTAATTTGTCAAGAGTTTATATTTAATAAATAACAAAAATTGAATCATAAAGAGCAGGGTAATCTGATCCAACTATTTAAAATCCAATAATTGCAACAAGAAAGTGCAGACCTGCCGAGCAAATTAAAAATTCTATAAAATTTAAGACAACAATTAAACCAAGCTGATATATTGCAATTGATAAAATCAAGTTTGACACTTAGATGGTTTATACGAAATTCACCCAGTGACGGTTTACGATGCGCTAAATAAGCTTTCAGGATTTTGAAATTTTAAATATACTGTAATATGTTATAAACCAATTCTGATAACTAATAAAGCTAAAGTTCGAAAAAAAAAACAATAGTCAGAATCTTACCTTTATGTAGATTATATACGTTCAAGTCTAAGTTCGGTAAAATTCAACTATAAAATTTCATTGATGATAATCAGACTTGGGATGAATTGTCCGAGCCACTATATTTATAGGGAAATGCTATTCGTACCCCAAATTTGCTATTCATACAGTACCCACATGCAAATTAACGTTCTTTTTGAGCTTTGAGCGAAGATAACTCGACAGTCACCAAGTCAAATTCGATAATTTTTTTATTTAAATCCTATGCATTAGTAGAATTCAAATAAAAAAAAAAAGCCCATTGAAATTTACCTGGTGGTTGCTGAGATATCTTCGCTCAAAGTCTTAAAAAACTCAAAACGTCTATCAAACCTAATTTTTTTATTCTTTGAGCGAAGATATATCGACACTCACCAAGCCAAAATCAATGAACTTTTTTTTATCTGAATTCTAAGAATCTGTAGAATTCAAATAAAAAAAAAACGGGTATTGAATTTGGCTTGGTGATTGTCAAGATATCTTCGTTAGAAGTTTTTAAAAACTCAACACCTATAAATAGAAGCTGTGCCAAATTTTTTTATTTTTGAGCGATGATATCTCAGTAACTATCAAGCCAAATTTGATGAACTTTTTTTTTATTTGAATTCTACGAATCTGCAGGATTCAAATAAAAAAAAAAAAAACTTCATCGAATTTGACCCAGTGGTTGTTAAGATACCTTCGCTCAAACATTGGGAAAAGTTTGCACAACTTTTACTTTTATAGGAGTTGAAATTTGAACGAAGATAACTTGACAATCACCAAGCCAAAATTCAATAAACTTTTTTATTTGAATTCTACAGATTCTTAGAATTCAGATAAAAAAAGTTCATCGAATTTAGTTTGGTGAGCGTCGAAATATCTTCGCACAAATAATAAAATAATTGAGTTTTGATAGACGGTTTGAGTTTTTTAAGGCTTTGAGCGAGGTATCTCAGCAACCACCAGGCAAATTTCAATGAGATTTTTTTTTATTTGAATTCTCCTAATGATAGAATTCAAATAAAAAAGTTTATCGAATTTGACTCGGTGGTTGTCGAGATATCTTCGCTCAAAGTTCAAAAAAAAAACTTAATTTATATGGGCATGAATAGCAAATTTGGGGTACGAATAGCAATTCCCTATTTATAAAGTACTATCTTTAGTAAAAATTTTAAAAAGTTAAGAGGGTGGGATAGTTATAATTCCTACTGTATCAATTTAACGTAAGTATGGTGTTTGAAGTTATATACTATTTTATTTATCGTATGAGCAATTCTTTAAATTTGATTCTATTGTATAAACTTTGAATTACAAAACTTGTGCAGAATGTAAAATTATATATGTAAATAAGAAAAAATATGGCACTGAGCACATTGTGCACATTGATTTTATACACTGATTATATGTATAATGTGTAATCGTGTCAGATGAAATCGGTTATAATTAAAATTGGTGGACTATTTGATCCCAAACGCTAATATGTATGGTTTAAAATGTAATCTTGTTAAAAAAAATATACGTATATTTCGGCCAAATTTCCTAATACAATATAAAAAGTCCGTTTCAATGGAAATAAATAGCCAATAAAAATGACTTGTCATACTGAAGTGCATAACATTACGTTTTTGCCCTACCCACATGCATTATAAGATTTCTCCATACGCTTCGTGATACGTATTATTTCATTCCTGGTTTAAATCTCGTTGGACCATTTATTAATACGTAAAGCATCTTTTAAACACGAATAAACTTTCAAGAAAGAAAAAACTTGAATTGGTTTTACTATACAGCAAACAATCGACTTTATAAAGTAGGAAAGAAATTGTATTAAGATTATTACATTTCTACCTTTCTTTTATGTGTAAATTACCAGTATGTAAGTATAGAGTTCATTCTAAAAAGGCTCTGCACATATTCGTCGTCAACACAGTACACTAGTAGAGTTCTTCATTAAATATTATTTTTTTATTCTTTCTCTTATGTGTTAAATTACCAGGGCGTAAGTATATTCTTAAAAGATCTACACATAACATCGGAGTCAATACAGTACACTTATAGAGTTCATTAATCATTACTTTTCTATTTTTTTCTCTTACGTGTTAAATTACCAGAAAGTAAGTACAGAGTTTATTCTTAAAAAGACATCGCATCGGAGTCAATACAGTACACGAGTAGAGTTATTCATCAATTATTACTTTTCTATTTTTTCTCTTACGTGAAATTACCAGTTTGTAAGTATAGGGATTATTCTTAAAAGATCTACACATAACATCGGAGTCAATACAGTAAGCTAGTAGAGTTCTTCATTAATAATTACTTTTCTATTTTTTCTCTTACGTGAAATTACCAGTTTGTAAGTATAGAGATTATTCTTAAAAAGATCTACACATAACATCGGAATCAATACAGTAGTTCTTCATTAATTATTACTTTCTATTCTTTCTCTACCAGCGAGTAAGTATAAAGTTTATTCTTAAAAAGATCTACACATAACATCGTAGTCAATACAGTACACTAGTAGAATTATTCATTAATTATTACTTTCTATTACGTGTTAAATTACCAGCGAGTAAGTATAAAGTTCATTCTTAAAAAGATTTACATATAACATTGTAGTCAATACAGTACACTAGTAGAGTTCTTCATTAATTATTACTTTCTATTCTTTCTCTACCAGCGAGTAAGTATAAAGTTTATTTTTAAAAAGATCTACACATAACATCGGAGTCAATACAGTACACTACTAGAGTTCTTCATTAATTATTACTTTTCTATTCTTTCTCTTACGTGTCAAATTACCAGCGAGTAAGTATAAAGTTTATTCTTAAAAAGATTTACATATAACATTGTAGTCAATACAGTAGACTAGTAGAGTTCTTCATTAATTATTACATTTCTATTTTTCTCTTACGTGTTAAATTACTAGTTTGTAAGTATAGAGATTATTCTTAAAAATATCTACACATAACATCGGAGTCAATACAGTAAACTAGTAGAGTTCTTCATTAATTATTACTTTTATATTTTTTCTCTTACATGTTAAATTACCAGTTTGTGAGTATAGAGATTATTCTTAAAAAGATCTACACATAACATCGCATCGGAGTCAATACAGTAAACTATTAGAGTTCTTCATTAATTATTATTACTTTTCTATTCTTTCTCTTATGTATATGATAAACTATCTAGACGGTAAATACAGAGTTTATTCTTAAAAGATCTACACATAACATCGGAGTCAATACAGTACATTAGTAGAGTTCTTCATTAATTATTACTTTTCTATTCTTTCGCTTACGTGTTAAATTACCAGAAAGTAAGTATAGAGATTATTCTTAAAAAGATCTACATATAACATCGGAGTCAATACAGTACACTAGTAGAGTTCTTCATTATTTATTACTTTTCTATTCTTTCTCTTACGTGTTAAATTACCAGAAAGTAAGTATAGAGCTATTCTTAAAAATATCACACTAACATAGTAGTCAATACAGTACGCTAGTAGAGTTCTCGATATATTGTTAACAAAACAATGTAAAATATTAGTGAAGAAAATAGATATCGAGAAAAAACAAAAGAAAATACTGATCAGGAAAAAAACAAGAAAAATATTGAAAAAACTTTTCAATTCAATTTATATGATTACATTAATGTGAATGAGTCAAAAAAAGCTCCTAGTCTGACCAAAAATGAGGTTATTCTTAAAGAAAATATTGTACAATTTTACAAATTAAACTATGGCTTCGTTATTAACTCGCAAGAAAAATATACCGCAGCAAATCGAGCATTTAATTTTGAACCAAAAATTAAACCAAATATTGAAAGATGTCTTATTAAATTAACGTCACCAAAAGATAAAAGGGAATTATTCTTATTGAATAACTGCATTGATGTTTCTTCTTTCCAGTCTTTACCACCAAAATTAGTCAATATTATGGCGCAATCAAAAAACCTTCTCAATTACAATCGATCTTTTAATAATTTTTATTTTGAAGCTGATTTTCCACTGGTTGAATTGAATTTTGAAAGAGAAACCATTAAACTAACAAAGGAAATAAATATATTAGTAGATAATGCTTTAAATAACGAGAGACCGTATCAGGAATTAATTAGAGTATTTAATACATTTGGTTATTTATTGTCTCTAAAAATTATCCTTGGCCAAAAATTACGCAGATCATGTATTTTACAGAAGAAATTAGACCTTCTCGATCAAAAGATAGAATTTAAGGAAAATTATTCATCAGAACTAGATAAGCTTTTTATTTTATGGAAAGATCAGTATGGGTTCGATGAAAAATACTTAATGTCAATAAATGGAAAAGTTGTTAAAATAAATGACATTGAAAAGTGGTTAAATGAACATTTGAAACAAGATTTTAAATTATTACAAATAATTAGTCAAAGTGAATTCGTTCCATTATATGAATTTTTTGAGGAACCAATTAGGGGCAACATCAAATCAATTCTAGGAATAGATAATCTTCCAAAAATTCTTATGACGGGAGTCGTGCAAATTATTAAGAATATCAATTATTATAATGTAGACTTTCCTCATTTGGAAAGCAGCAATTATCATATTTTTGCAAAAGTAACTAAATCAAATAAGTATTCTTTTGATGTTATTGATGAAGCTATTGTAAAAATACGATCTAGTAATAGGACTGGCTTTTTAGCAATAATTGAAAAGTTCGATGGGATCAAGTAAGTAAAAATGAAACATTATTTGAACAACGTACGATAAACAACATTATTTATTTTTTTACCTTTAATAGTGATAAAAATACGGAAAATTTACAAATTATGTGGATGTTAATTGGATTTCCAGATGAAGTTAACTTCTACAGTCCGCACACACGAAGTTTATCTATACTAAGTATGGAAATTCAAGATGTTGATAATGAAAAAACAAGCGTATTAATAAATGTTCCAGAAAATTTGCCAGAAAACTCCAGAATAGTTTTATCATTTGAGTATCCCTTGTCGAGTGATTATTCGAGAACTCAGGATGGCAAAATTAAATTAAAAATAGATTACAATACAAATGATAATTATGATAGTGCCTATTCTGGGGGTTCAAGACCTGATAGCGAATCTGAAATTGATACATATGAAAATAGATCTGAAATCAACAAAGTTGAAAGCAGATCTGAAGACGATGGTGTTGAAAGTAGATCCGAAGATGACGGAGTTGAAATTGGATCTGAAGATTATGATGCTGATGAAAGTGGATCTGAAGACGATGGAATTGAAAGTAGATCTGAAAGCGATGAATTTGAAGATGGTGCTGAAATTGTATATGAAAGCGATAGTGATGAAAGTGAATACTCGAATATCGATACTGAATATAAGATTAAGAATTCTCTTTACTCGTATATTTTTATTTTTGATCAAGAATTTATAAAAGCTGATGTATCAACTAGTAAATGTAAAAATATTTATTTGAAAGCGATTGGTTCATTAATTAATTAAATAGAATTTATCAATTATATTACAATATTTAAAATTACTCGACTTGACTATTTAGTTACGTGAAAACTTATAGGCCAAAATCATCTATTGTGCTTTCCTAAATTTTATACAGTATGAAATACGTATTATAAACCTGTGCTTAGAATTTATAGAAAACATATTAATATTATGTTACCGTTTCTTTGTCAAATACCTTTTATATGACAACCAATTCCATTGCAGTTTAAAACTAACGCTATACATTATTAGGCTACAATATTTTTATCTAGTTTATGGATGGGTTTTGGGCATTTTTTGTACTTTACTGGTTTATATGAATTCTACCGATTTATTAAACGAAAATTCAAACATCAATAAAAATATGAATATTACATGACTGTAGGGATGGAAAATGGTTTAAACCGGAATTTTTAAACCATGTTTGTTTGATTTAAAACTGTTTTTAAATGATTTAATACATTCTGACGTAATCTTAATACGTAACAATGGGATAGTATTTAGTTATTAACTAATTCGTCAAATACATTATCGTTATCTCTTCTCTTTTTATAATATAAAATCATAAACAATCATGTTCCGTGGAAGGCCTCCATTAAAAGAAATTCGCTTGAACTTTACAAAAGTTATAGAAACTGCGCCTCGCCAAAAGTGTAACTACTGTAGAGAGGACTTCGTGGATTTAGTCGCTTGATTAAAGGATCACTTATATAGATGCAAAAAGCTTCCAGAAAGTATGAAAAATTTATTAAATAATGAACGGGTAAAAAAACTTGTTGCAGTCTATCAGAATTTAGGAATTTTAAAAGGAACTGAGATTGATGGTTGGTTCGAAGATAACGATAAGTACTTGTTATTGATCATGTTATTGATGATAACTGATTATTCACTAGGACAATGTGCCTATGACGTGACCGAAGGGCACGTCATAACACGGTGTCTACTGTGAAGAAATCAGCGATTATCATTAATAACATGATCAATAACTACATTATTGTACATTTCTGACGTAGCACCTAGCCATTTTCTGCATCTTATTGGGTCATTTTTATACGTGATATACAAATTTTGTTCACCTCCGATAGGAGGTGAACAAAGTTAGTGTATCATGTATTAGAATTGACCCAATAACATGCATGAAAATGGCTAGGTACTCACATAAGAAGTGTACAATAATTAAATTTATAGTTATGCATATTAAAAGAAACGTCAAAAAAAAAAAAAAGAAAAGAAAAATTATATAAATATTTAAACAATTGCGCAGTTCTTGTAATTATATAATAAGCAAAGTTTATAAAGTGAATATTTTTCTTTAAAGATATCTCTATGAAATTAAATTTTACATACGTACATGGATTCGAAATAAAAAATCCACAACAGCTGTAATCCATATATCTCTAGGTCACTATCCTTTAATCTGCATCAGGAAATTTTGAAACCTAATTATAATCGATTATAAGCAGTTATAGCGCTTTGCAAAAAGATGTGAACATGTGATTTTAGTGATGATGATGGCTGAGAATTACTAAGATTCCAGATTTTCTGTTACTTTATATTTTCGATTGGTTACGTTTATATTTCTTTGAAATCAGTTTAATTCTTAAAATCTCAAAAAATCTATAAAATCTCCGATTCTCACATGAAAAAATGATCTACAGTGTTCACATCTTTTTGCAAAGCGCAATAATCGATTATAATCGATTGATTTATAGCGCTTTGCAAAAAAAATTTGACCCATGATTTTTGTGATTATGAATGAGGAAAATTTCTAAGATTCTAAATTGTCTATTTATTTGAAATTGGTAAGATTCTTAAAATCTACTGAATCTCTGATTCACACGACATTGTGACCTGCAGAGGTCACATCTTTTTGCAAAGCACAATAACCGATTGCTATCGCCAGGGATGTTGATAATCGTTTTTTTTTTTTTACAGAAATAGAATTGTAGATTCATTATTTTATAACATTTGATTTAGTATCTTTTGTAGGAATATAATTGCACATTCATAATGTTGTAAAGAATTTGATTTAGGGATTGGAACCGCCTAAAAATTTTCTTAACAGTTAACCGTTTAATTCAGCCGGTATTAAAATTGTCCTGGCCCATGATCAACATAATTCGGCTCGGCACTATAAAAAAATTTTTATGGGGTTAAACGGTTCCAATCCCTAATTTGATTGTGTATTATTAAACTTTGTTTCTTTTTAGCCCGATAAAATTTACTATTGCATGATGAGCAAGAAGAAAATTTAACGTTGCACCAAATCCAATCTTATAAGAATTATTACATGATTCTAGAAAATAAATTTGTTTATTACTGAAAGAATCATAAGATTTTAAAGTAATTTTTTTTGATGGAAATATATTTTTTTCACAGTTACAATAAGTTTTAGAAGTGGTACAAAAGACACTTTGTGCATTCAAAGCATGTTTCAGGATGATAATATTTGGCCATTAGAAATGATTTTTTTTTAAAAAAAAGTATACTTAATAAATATTTATATATATGAGCGCTGTTCACTAGAAAGGGGAAATCTATTTTTTAGATCTGATCAAAAAATGAAAAAGTCACTTTTAATATAATATTCAGATATCTGGTCTATGCAAATTCCAATTCCTATAGCAAATGTCACCTGTGCGAATTTAACCATTTCAGATATCAATAAACCATACATCTATTGCATTTCATTTAGTAATGCTCTTTGGGATGATTCTAGGTTCGTTGGTATGTCCAATGTATATTTTTTGTGTAATGATCATAGTGATCTATAGTAAAAACCAGAATTTCGATCAAAAATCAATAATATTATTAAAAATTTCTATCCCTTAATCTGTAGATCATTTCCAGGCAAATTTGCCTGGAAAATTTTTATAATAGTAAATTGTAATTTTTAATAAAACTAGTACTT
>CAJVPY010001270.1:0-20263 GCA_910591965.1 Dentiscutata erythropus | reverse complement strand
TATATTCTATATTTTATATTATTTAGTTTATATTTATCTTGTATTTTATATTAGATAGTTATTATTTATTATGTATAGTATATTAATATTAGTATTTAAAAAGAGAGTTAAAGCCACTGTGGCACATAATGTGGCTAAAGTTATACATGACCCTCAAGTCCCTCAACTATATCTTCAAGCCCCTCAACACAGCCTCCATCTCCCTCAACTCTCTCTACTTCCTCAACACAGTCTTCAACTCCCTCAACACGGCTTCCTACTCCCTCAAGCATGTCTATCAACTCTCTTAAGTACAATGTTATATTACCTTCAATTCTCTCTTCTATTTTGTAAAAGGTATATAAAGAGAGCCTTAATCCCTTCTTGTAAAGATAGATCTTATATAGATATCTTTAGCTTTTAGATAGATCTCAATTACCTCTTTCTTATATAGAATTAGTCTTGTAATTCTCTCTTATAATATGTAACTCTCTTTAGAATCTCTAAAGGAGATTATCCTTTGTCCTATAATAAATAAAAGTTTAAAATACACTATCCTAATACCAAACTGCTTACCTTCTGCTGTGGATACTTAACTGTACTCCACATCTACCCTATGTATATTCTAGTAGCAGAATCCCTGCATCAGGTGATCTTGTTACTGTGCTATGTGGTTACAAGGAAGACCATAGCATTATAACAGTATGGACAATAGAGATAGGGTAGATGCAAAGTGTCAGGCCAATATAGCATGTCATAATATCAATAGAATAAAAAGTAACAAAGTCAAATTAGAGGCAATTACTGAGTAGGCAATCGAGAAAGAAGTAGATTTATTGGGATTAGTTGAGACAAATTCATGTGAGAAAAACTTAAGATTTAGTTTAGAAGAAATCAATATGAAGGGTTTTTAGACACAATATGAGGTAACAAAAAGAAAGGGTTCAGGTATAGGTTTGCTAGTTGGCCCTTGTTGGAAAAGGTACCTAGGTAGAGATGGGCAAAATAGTGTTTTCTATACCATGCATGCGCATGGTATGCTACATGCATACATGCACGCATGCATATTATATACAGTATATACTGTACTTACAAATTAATTTTTTTTCAAATTTTAAATAAAAATATCTTAACAACTACAAAACCAAATTTAATAAACTTTTTTTTATTTAAATTCTATATATTCATAGAATCAAATAAAAAAAGTTCATCAAGTTTAGTTTAGTAGTTGCTAAAATATCTTTGCTTAAAGTTTAAAAAAAAATTTTAAATCATTTACAAAATAAGCTTTACAAAATTTTTTCCAAGTTTAAACAAAAATATCTTAGCAACTACAAAGCCAAATTTGATAAACTTTTTTTATTTGAATTTTATAAATTCATAGAATTCGACTAAAAAAAGATTTATTAAAATTGGCTTAGTAGTTGCTAAGATATCTTTGATTAAGGTTTTAAAAAAAATTAAAACATCTATCAAAATAAGCTATACAGAATTTTCTTTAAACTTTGAGTAATGATATCTTAGTAACCACAAGGTCAAATTTAATAAACTTTTTTTTATTTAAATTCTATAAATTAATAGAATTTAAATAAAAAAATTATTGAATTTGACTAAATAGTTTCTAAAATATCTTTACTCAAAGTTTTAAAAAATTTCAAAATGTATCAAAACAAAAGCTATGTCAAAATTCTTTTTAATCTTTGAGAGAAGATATCCTGGCAACTATAATGCCAAATTTAATAAACTTTTTTTATTTAAATTCTATTAATTTATAGAATTAAAATAAAAAAAATTATTAAATTTGGCTTTATGGTTGCCAGGATATCTTCTCTCAAAGTTTAAAGAGAATTTTGTCATAGCTTTTGGTATTTTGAAAATTTTTAAAACTTTGAATAAAGATATCTTAGCAACTACTTAGTCAAATTCTATGAATCTTTTTTATTTGAATTCCATGTATTCACAGAATTTAAATAAAAAAATTTTCATTGAATTTGACTTTGTTGATACTGAGATATCATTGCTCAAAGCTTAGAGAAAATTCTGTATAGCTTATTTTAATAGATGTTTTAAATTTTTTTTAAAACTTTGAACAAAGATATCTTAGAAACTACTAAGTCAGTTTTAATAAATCTTTTTTTATTTGATTTCTATGAATTCATAAAATTTGAATAAAAAAAGTTCATCATATTTAGCTTTGTAGTTGCTGAGATGTCTTTGTTCAAAATTAAAGATAATATTTAATCTGTAAAAAAGATAGTTATATTGTAACATAGTAATATTTTTTGGGTTCAACATTTCGTGGTAGTTACATGGCCACATAACACAGTTAATCCCTTTGCATCACAGCTACTACTAAGTCATTTTCTTAGTATAGTTTTTCTTTTATTTATTTATTTATTTGCTATTTATTATTTTTGATATACATAAATTTGTTATGCATAATTTGTTACGCATATGATCATTACGCATAAATCATTATGCATAAAATCATTTTGCATAACAGGGCCAGCAAACAGTTTAAAGATTTATTTAGAATAGTCAGTTATTTATAGACGAATTATAAAAGAGATATAAATTGGTCTCTTGAAGGGACATAATCCACTATCATGTCCTAAACTACTATCTAATAAAGCCTCTTCGTCTTGATATTTCTTCTAACAAAGACCTAAACCCACCCATAACCGAATATTTCGGTTACAATAGTTTAAATAAACCTAGTTTTTCGACTAAAAAAAAAATCTTGCAAATATATACTTAGTAATCTAGGTATTTATAGTTTCGTTTATATACATTTTGTCTTAATTTCATATAAAATTTTAACTTATCTTTAATTTCTGTAGTGTTACTTTATCATATCGATTCTTTTTAGTGAATTTAAAAATATCACTTCTTGATTTTCAAGACATTGGATTCTTGTTATTAGATTCATAAGACTTCTTCAATTCATAAGTAATTTCTTATTCATTTTCGTTCGAATACGATCTTCTTCCTATGTAACATATCTTCATATAGTAATCTACTTTAACTTCTTATCGCTTAATATTCTCTTAACTTCGGATTGTACTAATTTTTAGATGATTAATTTTATATTATCATCTTGATCTATTTCGGTTGAATATAATAATCTTAATTGCTTATACCGATAAATCTTTCTGATCTTTTCTCCGGCTTTGATTATTTAAATGCAACGCAATTTCTTATTCACGTGATCCAATTCGAAGTTTATTGTGATCAATTAATTTTTCTACATATTACTCTATATTATGGTTGATTCTTTTTAAGCTCATATGGATTATTAAAGATAATCGGATTAATCGTATTCTTCATATTTTGACATCAAACTTTAGATGTTCTCATGGCTTTAGAAGTAAACTCATGACCCGGATGAAATTGGTATTACTAAACGCCTAAATGTTCTGACCCATAAGAATATTCTGAGGCTTCTAAAGTTAAATTAGCCTGGGATTAAAGATGGCGTAGTAGCTTTTAATAAAGTAAAAGAATTTTAAAGCCTGAGTTTCCATCTTCGTTAAGCTTCTTTAAATCTTTCGTCTTATACATTTCATTCTAGACCTTCGAAGTTGTTAATGTCATGGTTTTAAGTTGAATTTCTTTAATACAATCGTCAACATCTTTATTCCCATTTGTTTATTCTTGTTCTTTGAGAATCATATGTTCAATACCACTTTTCTGATGTATTATATCAGTTGTAACATGCAATTTCTCTTCGGATTTTTTTCAAAGCCGAATCTTAGTATTATTTTGAATTCATCTTCATACTTTAAACAATCGATCTTTAATATTTTAGGCTCGGCTACTATCACTGGTAGTTAAAATGTCCACGAAGATGTTTGGGGGGTTTTTTTTTAATGCCTATTGTATTGGTGACGTTAGCTATGCAATGGTAGTAGATATGTTTGTTTGCATGGTGACTTGATTCAGACCAGATTTTTTTAATTTCAATTCGTTATCCGCAAGTTCTTCAGTAACAGAACTAGATATATCTTCTGTTTCAGATTTCAGCAATGCTGGAACTTCTAGCACACCTACTTTTGCTAAGGTGCTAGAATCAGCTTCTTAAACTACTTTTGAATCTCGACTTATCTCTTTGACTTTTATACTTTAATATTCGATTCTTCTTTCCATAAATCTTGATGTATTTGGAAATTTTCTCCATACTTTTTAGAGCAAATTGTACATGGCGAAATATGTGACTTCGTTTTCGAAATTATTTACAGAAATTCGTTTGGTATTCTCCCATGTCAAATTCGATCTTTTTTTTTTAAAAAAAAATCTTTCTTAAATCTTTCTTTCAACATAAAATTTATACTATCAAGGTCCAAATTTCCAAATTTCGTGCAGTACTTATTACAGTTTTCAGCCCCGCCGGTACCAGGCTAGATTCGCATCTGATGGGCTGGGCACCCCCATTTTCGCACATTTAGTGACTTACAGGCAGAGCACCTTAACCTTGGCAGTATATTTTTTTGTAAAAAAATAATTAATATATATATTTTTTTAAGTTGTCTTTGTTGAATAAATTGATCAATATCATAATTATCGCTTGTTCAACTATAAAAATCTTTTTTTTTAAAATCGCTCATATAGATCGGGAGTGTAATCGTGAAGACCGTAAAGACGATTGGATCAGAGTTGTAAAGAGAGGAGTAATAAAGACAATAAGAGTCGAAATCGTCGTCGAGAGAGTCGGAGTCGAGATCGTCAGTGACTGATGAACTAATTTTATAAAGTTCATATCTCACAGTCACCACCAAATGTTACGGGGTGAATTGTATCCTTTGATATGATAAATACGAAAATGTATGGTTTTGGGTGATTAGGCAACTCGCCAGAGGTGTGACGATGGTGATTTAGCAATTATTTAGTTTGTTAAACGATATTATCAAAGTGATTTATTCACTGTATTATGTAGGAAATATTACAATCCCATAGGATGTGTCTTCTTTACAAGAGGGAAATTACAGGGTTTTTATAACTTTCACTATCCTAACGATCTCAAGAGGCTTGGGTATAAATCAAATCTTCCATCACAAAAGTTCAAGGGCAAGATCACTATAACTAAGGGGCTTACAAAGATAAGTACAACATGATTATAATAATGAAGGCTTTGCCTTTACAATATTTTATATTATTACTACTTCTAATTAATTCTTGATTCTTGGTTTTTTCTCTTTAGATCTTCGTTTGTTCTTCTAGGAATTCTTCTTCGGATTTCATGTAGGTTATCATTTCTATTATTCAGCCGGTAAGCCTCATGTACTAGTCGATCTGGAATTCCGGTGGTCGATCCACTTAATACCATGAGATTACCAAGAGTTTGCTGCGCCGATTCGTCGATCTACCTTTTAGCCCGTGACAATATAAAATTTTATTCAATATACATAATGTAGGCAGAATTTGAAAAAACGGGTAAAAACAAGAATAATTTCATGAACGTATCACAGGTTAAAAGCCACGATAAAAATTGATGACCAGACAAAGGAATATCAGATATAGTCTAGAATAATCCTTTGTGTCAATACAGTAGACAAAAGCCTCATAATATACAAATATAGAAATCCCAAGATGAAATCACGAGTATATAAACATTAAAATAAAGTAAGTATATTTATTACTAGAAAGGTCCTGAGTGCAACAGTGCCAGATTACACAAGTGTTCATATTTGTTTAACATCAATTTTTTTCGTATGCCAACCAGGTTGCTTTAAATGCAGAACCATCCACCCAAGCCACTATCGATTACACGATGCATAATAAATGACTAACAATGAAACAACGGAATAAAGGAATAAACATGCACAAAAAATTAATAATAGAAAATCGAATATAGAAAATCAAAAAGTAAAAAAGATTAAGGAATAATAAAAATTTATTTAGATCGATGCTAGTTAATTTCGGAAAAGTGGCATTAACAGAACCTTTCACTTGATTGTAGTCAAATATGTATGCATCTAATAAATAAGTTACGGCATTTTATTTGCCCCGAGCGAAGTGATGGACTCATATTTCTATGAGTTTTGACGACCGAAATTACGTTTTAATAAAAACATCACCTTCCATCTGTAACACCATGTCTATATTTTATACTTGGTGTGATAAAATATGTATCCCTGCGCGTTTATGTAATATGATTATTAATCATCATGGCTCCTGACTTAAACTAGTTTCCAACTTTTTTCAGTCCCTAGTATATTTACACTATTAGGTCGTACACTTGCAACTTTAGACACGAAGTTACGCTTGCCTAAAATTACTTAAAATTATTAGCCAACGCGTGCATGATCTAATTTCAATTGTGTAACTTCAGGCACGACAGCAATAACAAAAGGGTAATGGAAAAAGTGGAAAAGCGAATAATGAAAATGTAATTATTTAATCTAACGGAAATCTCCAAATTTTTTTTATGTTATTGCTGTTTATAGCAATAATTACTAGATATATACTACGTTATACAGCATTATAACGTGCTTTATTCTTTACACGAACAAAGACAAACATATTAGAATAATTTCAGCATCTTAATCTAGACAGTTTTTTTTTTTAACATTTGATCTGTACCGAAATTGTCAGCTCATTCAACAGACATGGTGGATATTAAAAGAAACAAAGTTTCATTGCCTTGCATCAATTAAATATTAATTGTGATAGTCTCTTTTTTAGATTCAGATAGTTCTCAAATGAGAGTAAAGAAATTTATCTTTACAATCTACTGTAAAAAATGTTATTACTTATTACTTGGATTATACTAAAATGGTATTTTTTATGACCTTAACATTCACAGAGTTATAGCATCAATTTATCTAAAGGAATACAGTCACTAGTATTCTTTGTTTATATCCCGAAAATTCATGGTCTACTAACAATTTTTATTTACCTTTTCCTTATTAACCTTTTTCGAATTAAAGTAAAAATATTTAATCTGTGAGCAGTAATCTTTTTAAACCTTGTGCGTCAAGATGCACAACATAAGTGGTCACTTTACCGATATGGATATTTGTCAATCGGAATAAAAATTGGTAGGACCCGGAGAGGCACCTAACATCATGATATACATCCACTTCATAGAACATCAAAACAGAATTTTTTCATTATCTTCCTTTCAATTAGTCTATTTTCTCGGATCTGAATCCATTTTCCACATACCTACTGTAATCTGAGTATTTTTATGTAGTATCTACTAATAATAATTGCTGTTGCATACATATACATATGATACATATAGGATGTTATCAATGGAAATGCTGTAAAGTAGGTTTATATAATAAATCTGCCTCATTTCTATTGACGGCAGCTCATATACTGAAACTTATGGAGCAATTACAACAATAGACTGATTTCATGCAGATTGTTAATAATGCAGTATAATTTTTTAATTGTGCCAAAAATAGCAGCTTACACGTAGTCAAATCTCAGTTTCTATGATATTAGGCCCGAGTCTTACTACTCGTGAATAAGCATTTTAATTTATTCTAAGTAATACTATTAGTGCTGTACTCTATAAAAATATTGATTTCAACTGTCTCCGAAATTTGTTGGGGTGTTGAAAACATTAATTCCAAACCACATGTAGGTTCATTCATGGATGATTGGTCATTTACTTGATCGTGGGAAGAAATTGATGTTTCTTTTCTTCTAACTAGTACAAAGAGTACGAAGTGTAAAAATTATTGGCTGAATAGTCAGTCATAGTTGCATCTGTGATACAATAAATATCAAATCGATCTAATCTCGAAAAGACGAAATGCTTTCACACATGATAAATTAAATTAATGATATTCTATAAATAGTATGCCATTCTTAAGAATTTAGTCTATCGCAAACATGTTATATTCGTGCCTTATAAGAAGGAATGAAACATTATTAGCTCGAACTCACGTAAATATCATTATTGATGTTTGAAATTTTTTAATGTGGATAGTTAATTAACCTGAATTTAGAGACGCGATAAATAATCTGCATAGAACTGAAAAAGTTTATTAAAAAAAAACTTTAAAGCACTTTACAGTTTCTTTATTTCGTAAACAAAGAATTTCTGTTTGTTATATGCGCGAAAAAAAATAAGAGTTGTCTTGTACCTGCATCTGGTTTTATTTTATTTTATATGCGGTAGATTTATGAACAATTCATTGATCTATCAATAGAATTTGTCTTCCAGTCGAAGTATTCAGGGATATAATTTATTTATGAAATAACAATCTTTAAAATACAATACAAAATATGGCGTTAACCGTTGAATCATTTATTTCTTTTTGTTCGTTCGTAACACGTGATCATAAGCCAAATTCAGGCTTCGTCGATCATTGATTACATAATTAATATCTGCAAAATTTATGTGTATGCGCATTGACATCACACGTGTGGTTCAAAATTCAATTGTTAAAATTTAAATAGGATTGTTTGAGTAATATAGTTCCATTTGTAGAATAATAGTTTTTAACAAAAATTATATCTAAAGAAGTTAGCTTATTTTCGCCAAAAAAATCTCTACGACATTTTAAGATCTATATTAAGTGCGTAACAAGTATTGTACGTATGTATGTATGTACGTATATACGTACGTACGTACAGTTACGTACAGATGTAATTATATTGTATTTCGATAGTTTATTAATTTTATGTAATAAAAAAAACTATTTGGACAAAGATTTTTTGATCGGCCAATGCCAACTATAGAGTAGAAGAATACAAAGATTTAAATATACACCAACCATTCATTCTCTTTAAGAAAGCCTGCTTTAATATTTAGACAAGGCCTAGCAATCTCCGATAAATGTCCCACCAATTATTAATAAAATATGGATTTTAAGGTTCTTTGTGTAATCATAAATATGCAGATTTATAAGCAGAATAACAATGTTTGTTACACAATTTTTTTTCACACCTACTAAGCTAAATAAGAAAAGTATTATTACATATATGTTTTCTATATACTATATAGTCGGAATATTCCAATAATGGAATTTTATAATGCAACTGAAAAGCGCATTCATCAATGATTTCAAAAATATGCTTTTAAAATTACCAATTGAGTAAAAACTTTTGAATTTTAATAAAAAAAATAAATGAATTAAATACTTTTTAAATAAACAATTGAGTAATTTATGAATCCAGGAAAATTAATTCATTAAATCGCATGATGGTAGCTTTTTCTATGATTAATATTTCAAAAAACTCAAGAAACAATAAACTATATACTATAAAAATCAAATTATTAATCTGATTTACACAATATTTATTCTACGTAGTCAATAATTAAACGGAAATCACAATTTTATGCTAACAATTGCTGCGTGATAATGTGGAAAAAAAACAAACCATTGAAAATTTGAAGTACTTTGTATAACGAATAAAAATTCGGGTTACTTCTGTTTATATTTTTTATTTTTTTATTAGTTTTTTTTTTTAAACTTTACTCGCGTTGGTTTTTTTGTGCGGCAACGGTTAAACCAATAATCCCAACAATTGATTTTATATATCGTGAGAACGATTCAAGAAATAATATTGCGTTTAAGTCTTTGTCTTTGGTACTCTTTGTCTCCATATGGGCAGAGATTTTCTTCCTCAGTTGTCCATTTTTGGATGCTTGTACTCAAGCCACCATCATGTGCATTGTTAATCCTAATTTAGCACACAAGATACAATGGGTGGATATTCGTGTCACCTAATATCATGTGCCCCTTCTTTGTCGAATAAATAGATCGCGTCAACAAAGATTATTACAATGAATGTTCAAAGGAAAATCATATAAAAGAACCTCGAACTTTGAATATTGTCATTAGCGAAACTATCAATTTTTTTTTTTTAGTTTCAATTTTTTTTTCTTTCACGTCTTTCCCTTTTTTAGTTTCTCTTTCGCGGTTCATACGCTAAAGTGTCGTTTGTTCTTGAGTCTACGGTACGACATACAAACATTAAGAAACTTTAGAACTTGAGAGTGCATTCAATTTTCATGATTATATATGCTAAATAACAAAAGGAACTAAATAAATAGCATTCATTTTAGAATATAAGAGATTTTGAAAGACAGAAACTAAGATAAATATATAATAACTAGATTATGGATAGTATTATGGATAGTATTATCGCAACAAGCAATACAAACAATACAGGTAGCAATGATAATAATATTGACTATTACAACAATTTCATCGTCTTCAACGTTGATCACTTAAACCGTGCCTTTACAATAACGATTGTATTCATTTGGTCACTTTATTTTGTTATTTCCCGACCTGTACCACCTCAACCACCACCTCCTGTAATCAAATGTAATATGATAAGCTCGCGCGGTATTGGAATAATTTTATTACTAATTTCGATGGCTTTGGAAATGATCTCCGACCTGATAGCATTTGCGAATAGTAACGATCTTACTAGTTCTTCTTCACAAGACATATTATCTGGTGCACCATTAATTATTACATTGATTCTGTGGAATACTGCATTGGCACTTAAATCTGTAGCATTATTTATCTCGCTTACACGTTATGCGCCACTCACTAGATCTCTTTCGAAAGAACCAATAATGCCAAAATTTCAATATTCATGTTGTAATTGCTTAAATTTCTTTAGTGGATTAATAGTATATCCAGTACTTTTTGCAGTTATTCTTCTCTCCAGGGCAAGATGGGAAGAAGCCTTGACTATGTCACAACTTTTCTTTCTTCTCCAGCTCATAATTGCAGAAATTATGTTTCTCATAATAAATAAACGTATGACCATAGCATTGGAAGAAGGAATGCTGATGGGAAGAAATGCAATTCAACAAATTCGAAAACTCAGATCAAGGAATTGGTTTATTATAATTTTTGCATTTGTACAAATTTGTTCATTATCAGTCTATAACATTGATCTCTTGACTGGAAATGTAATTCGAACAAATTTTGCCGCTACAGTAATTATTCTTGGAATAATGGACATAGGTTCAGCACTTTTGTATGGTGCCATAGCACTCCTTTTATGCCCAGTATATCCACAGTCTGGTGAAGGAATGCCAATAAATTCTGTAATGACACATCACATAGCAGGTTACACCCATGGTTTAAATAACTTTGCTAATCATGTAGTAGATAAAGATAAAGAAGAAAATAATAATGATAATAACAATAATAATAATAATAATAATAATCACATAACTCAATATCAACAACCCTCGACATCAACAAGAACTGGATTTACATCATTTCATCTAAAATCTTATTTCAACAAATACAATTATTCATATTCAGAACCTTTATCTTTTATATTTCCAAAGCGGTCATCACAGATATCTTTTGATCAAAATCAAATAAACAGAGACAATCTTGAAGACCAATCTTGTGCTTCTTCTATCAATGACAAATCAAAAAGAAATAGCGCCATAATTATTAACAAAATTGTTGTTCATAAACAAGAAATTTTGGAGAATACTCAGGAAATTCAACCACTTGAAGGTGTTGTCATAAGTTCAGACAAGTCACATAGATTTTCCAATACCATTTTATGAACTAAATGATAGTTTTGCAAAAAAAAAAACTTTTGTACAATTCTTTTATATAGTGTTTATATATATCATTGCATCACCTTTTTTGAACATACATTCCCTTTATTTTTGCATATAAAATACATATATTTTCACACATCGTTCTTTTATAGATTTCACAATAGAACATTTTCAAATAAATGAGTAAATTATATTGCATTTTTTCATATTTTTATATTTTTTTTTCATATTTATTTTATTTATTCATTGATTAAATATTCTCATTCATTCTATAATTACCTAAATATTATAGCCTTCCCTGGCGGAACTTTCAAATTCATACATATGATCTTTTCTTTCATACCATACGCACATTTCTATTGTAACCATATACTTACGCCCTTATACACACTTAAATTATATATATATATACTCTCTTAAAATGTTTACACATCTTATACATAATTTTTTTTCGTGTATAATAGTTTTTTTACAGTATGTCAAAAAAAGAAAACATTCAAAATTTAAATATGTGGTTACATTACAGTATTATACAGTACTATTTTTTTGATATTAAAATATATAGTATAAAAAGATATAAGAGATCGGATTACTTGTAGTTGCAAGATTCCTAGAATCTCTATTTTTTTTTTTTAAAAAAAAAACACTTCTTAGATTTAACTTTTTTTCAAAAATGAACCTGTTCGTTTTTGTCCTGAAAAATAATAAAATTATTGGTGATAATAATATTCATCGAACAGTAATATTTTTGTTATCATACGTAGTTCTATAAAATTAGTTTCGTGAACTAAACATCTAAAAAAAGCGTCATTCTATCAAATATTTGTTTTACACTTTTGGTTGGTAAAAAAGTTTTGTTAGATATAAATATGGTAATTAAGCAGTTTTAAATAATTATGTCATTATTATTTAAATGTTATTTTGTTTTCTTTCATATTTTATTTAGTTTTTATGTATAAGTTATTTTATAACTTTTTATGTTTAGCTGCCATTTAGTTCAAATAAACATTAAAGTAGATCTTATTTCCCTGATAATTACTTTCCCGACAACTAAGGTTGGCTCGATTTAGGGTTAGAATTAAAAGTCGTGGAATAACTGTCGGGGTGAATCCCTTTCATTAGCACGCAGTAACTTTAATATGATTTGCTAATTGATTCAATGATTTTGTGTTTACAGATTAATCACCCATGTAGCAATAGCTATGATCCAATCAATAAATGACGCCTATACAAATATAATCCAACATTACACGACTATGATGGGTTTGTAGTCGATGTTACGAAGTTACTGCTCATGACATTGTTTTCATGAGAAATAAAGGCTACAATATGTGTTTGGGATTATATTCAAACGCTATGTCGTAAACTAATATGCCGTATGCCGCAATTCAGTAACTTTGACGTCAACTATACGCATAAATACAAAAATAGGCATAAAGATTTACACATGTAAAAGTTAAATTTTATGAGCTTTGTTAACTATACATACTGCATAAGAATATGGGTTAAAGAAAATATATTACACGAAGACATAATAAAACTTTATATATACTAGTGTAAGAAAACTTAGAAAGTACTTGTTGCAAAAGTTAGCGTATTTTTCGGATTGTCGGGGTGTACATGTGTGCCTAATTAATAAAAAAATTATAGCATTTTAATTAGCCGAATTAGCCTTTTCATTTTTGCCGAAAAATTATTTGAATTCTATCAGTTATTTCGGTAAAAAAAAAAAGGTGTATGCGATATGTCGATCAAATTTGTATAAATCCCAATCAAGTTCACGTTATACGAAATTTGATTTTGACCTATCATCGATATCTCATGATCTAATGATTGGATTTCGATGATATTGGTACCATTCGAATTGTCTCAATAAGACGATTCGAATGAAACTAATATTATCGAAATCCAAGTACTATACCACGAGATATCGATGATATATCAAAATCAAATTTCGTATAACAGTACTAGATTTATACGAATTTGGTCGACATATCGCATAGCAATACGTACAGTACGTACCGAAATTTTTGCCGAAAATACTTTAATAATTTAGGCGCACACATCAAATGATTTAGTTTCATGTTACACATGCACTTATAAGTGCATGAGATTGAGAGGGATCGACCATTGAGGTTGCATCTTATATTCCAAAATACTCGTTATTTTACGTGTTGAGAAGCATATAAAATTATTATAAAATTATAACGATAATATATAAGAACTAACTATTTTGAGTAAATTTAAACTTTAATTCTTATCCTAATCCTCACCATACGTATATATATTTATAAATTTACTTAAATTATGTAGTTTAAAATATATAGCTAATTTATATAACATAACTTTATAATACCATAGATAAATCTATAGGGATGGATATTCGATAAACTTTATAAAACAACAGAATGCATTTCCTATTGTTCGCACTATGATCGCTTGACCACTCTTCAACCAATAAGAACTGGAAAAAGGGGTTCAATAGACTGATATTCGAATAATTTCGAACTTACAGAAAAAATTTCGATGAATTTAATTTTTTAAAAAAATTTCACAATAATTTTGAAAAATCTTTTTAAGAAAAACTTTGTTTTAAAAATACTATATACATGTTCGAACAGTATAATTAATAACTTAATAATGTTTAAATTATTGTTTGCAAAAGTAACCTAATCATAGATCCTGGAAAACCCGAATAAGGATCAGTCTTTTAACCAATCCCACGATAATTTGGTCTTCGGTCCTAAGACCAGTCTGGACCGTACTTTTTATGGAAATTACTATTTCCACGATGGAATAACTAACTATAAAATCTGCTTACCCTCAATTCTTAACTCTATGTAGTAGTTCAATATGTATGAGCATTATTTCATTAATTATGAGGATTAAAGGTCGCGATAATTGAAAATAAAATATAATTACTTTTCAGAATGTACAGTAACATTGTAAATAAGATACTATAGCTTCATTAATATTTTTTGAAAGATTGATTGGTTAATAGTCATGTTTATAAGATAGCCAATCAGACGAATTTCATCCTATGAGTATTTTTACATGTTGAAGTTAGCACTGTAAGATAGTTAGAAAGGAATTGGAATCGCATAGTCGCCACAATTTACAAAGTTGCCAATCAAGTAATTAGACTTGATGTATAATGGACGGCCTACTGTGATGTTTTTCCTTTTCTAACCAGTGTTGGACGATGATATAAATAATATATGATATGATTCTATATCATATGATATATCATATGACATTACGATATTGTTATCGTCTAACACTGTTTCTAACAGAAAGCTTTCTTATATGAAAATGCCAATAATTTATTTGTGATTAATTTCTTTGATAAGTTTAATTGTAAATAGTCTCGTTTAGATCGACATAAATTACTATGATATGTATTCAGAATTCTGCAATTTTTACAGATTTGTGCAGCTAATCTAGACAGAAATATTAAGCTGTACGTAGGGTTATTAGTGGTAATTCCATGGTAATTTCCGGTGAATTGTCATAAAATTTAATGGTACAGTAAATTACCAACTTATATATTATTAATTTCGGTTAGCATTAAAAAAAAAAAAAAAAATCCAAAATTACCATAATTTTACAATTCTGGTGTTCTAAGCGAAATAAGAAAAATTCTGCCATTAATTTAAACACGTGGGATTCTACAAATCTGATTATCGTTATCGTTGTCATTATTCAATACATAGTAAATTTAATTTACTAAGATAATATTAAACTATGAACTTATTAAAAAATATATATAGGGCGGACTACTTAAATTAGGCGACCAAAAGTCGCACGCGTGACTAGTTGCACTCTCATTGTACGTACGTAACTGAAATTAAGCTTCTAATAAAAAGATATGGTCACGAAAAAAATATATATAGTATATATTGATTAAGATGCCTTATTTATAAAATATACGTATCACTGGACACCAGACAATTTGGAAATGTCTAGTGCAAAAAAGAACTGTTAATTCGAATTAGGGTAAATTCGGAAAATTCGTTCCGAATATCATACGATAATTATGACGATAAATTTTTCGGACTTCAATCGTAAGTATTCCGTAAATAAAGTTTACGCCTCATCAATTTACCTATTGATCCACGATCGTAGTTATGCTAGTGTACAGACGGAATTTGGCGAAACCAACTTGAACCTAAAGAAGAAAAAAGAAATTATTTCCGTGTTAAAAAAAATCATTACGAATAGCCTTGGTTTAATTGTTCACGAATTTTAAAAAGTATTTTTTCTGAAAAATGCAATCTGAAAAATCTACTACCACTCCTATTCCTACTAAACCTAAGAAAAGAAATGAGATTACAAATAAGCGAGAAAGGGCTATACATGATGCACTTGCTAGAATTGATCGTTCAAAGGAAATTGACCTTTGTTACGTTTTAGACTGCACCGGTTTGTATCTTTTAAATTCTTTTTTATCTTTAGATTCTTTATTTACTTTTTATTATTCTCTTCTCTAATTTATTTTATTTATTTTATTTACTTTCTATCATTCTCTAATTTATTTTATTTAGGTTCTATGGAAGGTCATATCGCTGCTGCTAAAGATTGCATTTTACAAGTTATAAAACATATTAAAAATACAAATCCATGCCTTAAAATTCGTATCGGTTTTTGTGGCTATCGAGATCATTGTGATAAATCTCGTATACAAATTTTTGATTTTACAAATTCTTATGAAAAATTTCAACAAAATTTATCTACAATAAGAGCAAGCGGTGGTGGTGATCCACCAGAGGATGTTCTTGGAGGTCTTAATGCTTCTATAACTCAATTATCTTGGAATAATGGTACTAGAGTTCTTCTTCATATTGGTGATAATCCACCACATGGTCATCGTTTTTCTAACTTTCAAGATAATTATCCAAATGGTGATCCATATGGTTTAACTGCTGAAAGTGTATTAGAAAAAATGAGATCTGAAAGAATTCTCTATTTTTTTGGTAAAATTACTGAATATACTAACGAAATGATTAGAATATTTCGTAGTATAATTGGTGATTTTCCTGTATTTGATCTAGTAGGAGGTGATCCAATTCAATTAATTAATAAATTTATCAACGCTACAACTTCTTCTATTATAACTTCTGTTTCGTTAACCAGCACTATTGGAACTAGAACTAGTGATGTATTTTCTTCTCGACAAAAAATTAATATAGACTCTAATGTACCTAATTGGAACTCTCTTTCAGTAAAATATGGTATAACTTTATGTTATATTACTCCTAATAATCTATCTGAGCTTAAAGATCGAAGATTTTCAAAAAAGATAGACTATATTCTAGAAATTTTTGTTTTAAGATTGCTCCACAACCATTTTCTTCTGGTGTTGAAAAATGTGCTTATTATGCCATTAGTGTTAATAATAATGGTCCATCCAAAAAATTGGTGATGAAAAAATATTTTCAAAATATTTCAAATAATATTTTTGAAAGATATCTTGAAGCTATAGAAGTTGCTACTGTAGCAAATCATCTTTCTAAAAAATTTAATTCAATTGCAAAAAGAAAAAATGTTCCCCTTATAAATTTCCTTCGTGCAAATCTTGTACGTGTTTTTATTAATAGTAGAACTCATTATTATATTTTAGAAAAAGAACTTCGTGATGTAGAATTTAAACGATTTAATACAAATAGTGGAATTATTACTTTATCTAGACCTGCTCTTGAGGCATTCGCTCATTTTACTTATGAACATACTAAAGGTTATTTAGTAGTTTGTGATCTTCAAGGAATTGAACTTGATAATGAATTCTTATTAACTGATCCAGCAATACATTGTGTTGATTATTCAAGATTTGGTCATACAAATTTAGGTAGTGAAGGTATTAATAAATGCTTTTTGGCAAATCATAAATGTAATCATGTTTGTAAATCGTTTGGTTTAAAACTTACAATTAGATAAATTAAAGATAAAATAGTTGGTTAAAAATAGCAAGCTTATTACAGTGTATTGTTGTTTATGTATAAATTTATTATTTAATTGAATAAAATAAAGTTAACCTTTTCAACACAATATGACTTTGAGATATTTTGATCAAATTTTAAATTTTTATTGGATCATATTACTGTATACTGTAACTTTTTTTTTAAAAAAAATACATTCACTCTATATATATAGAGCTTTGATGCTTATATAATCGATTCTGATTGGTTAATTTTGATGTAAAATGATTCTAATTGGTTAATTAAGCATATATATTTTCTTTTTCTTTATATTAAACACCAATTTTTTAAATAACTCCTTTAAAACAAAAAATAATAAAACTCCGACAGAAATGTAGTTTAGTTAAAAATCTATCAATTTGTCGAAGGGTTTTTTGATTTAGCTTGTTTTAAAAAAGTTATAATGATTTAAAGTTTTTATTAATAAAAAGTGGATGCGTATTACCGTCCGGTGCTGTATATATTTTATTAAAGATAATATTTAGAATGCTCACCAGTAACATTATTTTATTAGTCATATAATACTATATATATATTATTTATATTATATTGTATTATAAAATAAACAGTATAATATATTTGCCCGTCCTTATATTTATGTGCACTTTGATGACCGAAATTACGTTTTTAATAAATTAATAAAGGTTCAGAAACGTAGTTTTGGCATGTAACGTTAGGGTGCGGCCTAAACTACAAACATCAGTTAGGGTAATATATGAAGATCATTAATTTCGGATTTTTTTATAGGCCATATATTTAAATATTATATTAAATTTACATTTTTTAGCACAAGTATCTGACAAAAGTATATATAATTTTTTTTAAATTGAAGCTCTACATGGTAATAGAGCTATTTTTTAAATAAAATTTTTAAAAATTCTACAAAAAATTAATTAAATAATTAATAATTAATATTTATGTAATAATTGAATGATTTTAATAAACCATTGAAAAAAATAGCTCTATTACCTTGTAAAGCAAGACGAGAGCTTTAAGTATATTAATGGTTTGGGCAAAATTATATTTCTATTTCCGAAATATTTCGGATTTTAACAAGTAGTCTGAAATAATAATCCTAAACTCCGAAATCAAGACGAAAGTCCGATATAAATCCGATAAAAATCTGATATTCTGATAAATCTAATATAAGTCCGATATCATATTTAAGGCAAATGCGAATTTTTTTTACTATGATGAACTAACTATATTTGTAACAATATATTAATATTATAATTAAGTTCGCCAACAATAAAAACTTTAATATTTGCTGACAATTAAATTATATATTTTATTTAGTGCATAACTTTTTTTTCCTATTTTTAAAAAAATGGACGAACAACTTCGTAAACTTGGTTACAATTATTAACATGGTATTGGTGTTAAGAAAGACGAAAAAAAGGCTTTTGAAAATTATATGAAAGCAGCCGAGTTAGGATACTAGTACGTATTAGAGAGTATCGAAAAGAACTTTATTTGAGGTTGACTCCTCACTTTTATTAATCCTATACTAATCTGGTACTTTTTTTACTAATCTAACGGTTTTTAGCTATCAAACAACACATTTTTAAGAGCGTTTATTTTCAATAATATAGCGAAGTAACCATTTATGTTCAAATCTAATTACATAATTATATATTTTTTTTATCAGTGTAACCAAACTTTTGAGATTTCTTTAATAAAAATTGATTCCGTGATTAAATATTGTAATTTATTATGCGCAAGAAACACATCTCTAGTATTTGTAAAATAAGTCTTATATCATACATGTATTTAATCAGTTGGGTAATGAGCAATAATGATCAATATTGAACGCCAAACTTTTATTAATCCCCGATATTTATAAATTTGTTGGTTAGATGCAAGAAAATATTTACAAACTATATTAGTTTAACATCGCATTGACCTCTCTTTTAGGATCCCAATTCTCCTCATTATTTTCTATATTATTATCCTGAACAATAATATTTTCCTCATCAGGAAATTCAAAATTAGTATCAATGATTAATTCACCTAGATCATTTGTAAAAATAGTTGCATCAAGATCCAACAATTCCTCGATTTTTAATATTTTTTCTTCTAGTGGTATGAAAGTATCTTCCATTTCTTCATTAGTAGGTTTTTCATTCGCTGGTCTTTCTTCATTTCCCGGTCTTCCTTCATTTGCTCTTTTTTCATTTGATGGTCTTTCTTCATTCGATAGTCTTTGTTCATTCGATGGTCTTTGTTCATTCGCTGGTCTTTCTTCATTCGCTAGTCTTCTTCATTAAGATGTTCATCATAATCATCATCATCATAAAAATTTATATTAGACAATGCTTCGTATAAATTTTCAATATTAGAAGAAAAATACGGCAGCTCATTCTTCGAATTTGCAAGATAAAAAGCAGAAAGCTTTTGCATGTTTTCAATTTTGTCTAAAGAAAAACGTATACAACGTTTTCTATAATACCACCCTAATGTAGACCAAATTCTTTCACATCCGGCCGCATGTGGTGTTATAGAAAGTAGCATATAAGCTAATTGACAAATATGATCCTTATTTTTTAAAAAATAATCCTCCAATGACATCCACCAAACTGAAGGAGATTCATTATCATCAAATGGTATATTGAATAGTGCAATGCGATACTGGTAGCTTCTCATTTGAGACATCAGCATTTTTTTTTCTTTGGGTTTCTTACCCATTTTTTTATAGAAACTATCTGCTGCCAAAAGAATACGCCAGAACGTTCCTCTTGCCCATATATCTGTATTAAGATAAAATTTAGTAAAATGTAAATCAGAATTAAATTTAAAATAAATAATT
>CAJVPY010001269.1:0-20268 GCA_910591965.1 Dentiscutata erythropus | reverse complement strand
TTTTTTTTAGAGCTCAATTTTCTTTTAAAAATTTTAGCGTACAAATTTGTACGCTAAAATATACGGTTTAAGGGATAGTAAATATAAATATAGCAAAATGTAAATAGTTAAAAACTAGCAAAAACATATATAAAACTATGAATATTTGCAAACTACAAATTAAAATCATATATAAACTTGCATAAACTTGCAAAAACTTGCAAAAATTTGCATAATAAGATATTATATACAACAAAAAATCGAAAAGAAGCAAAAATATAAATTATAAATTGAAAAAATAAATAATATAAAATTTTCAAAATAAATTTACTAAAAATATAATAATTTTTATTGTTTTTATAAATATATAAAATAGTTTAATAGTTCCCATATTTATTTGAAAAATTGTATATAAATATATTTTAAGTAATTACATAATATCTAATTTTTTTAAGCAAATAAAAAATTCATATAATCAACAAGTTGAAGAATATTGAAAAGAAAAGAAAATATATAAAAAAAGAAAAATTTAATACAAAAAGCCAAAAGACAACCCTTAAAAAATAAATAAAAAAATAAAAATTAACATGTATATATATATAATATTAGAAGTATTTAAGAAATTAAAAATATTTCAAAAAACTATGGAAAATTTAAAAGATAGGCAAAATAAGTAGTAAAAATAAAAATAAATCAAATTGTTTGTACAAAAATAATACATACTTTAATAAATAATAATAAAATCAATCAAACTCTATAAAAAATAATATACAATAAATAAATTAATAATAAAAATTTACAACTCTTTCTGATGATCATCTGTACCAAAAAATCTAAACACATTTTTTGTAAAAACACAATAGCACTTAATAAAACATGGAGAGCATACTAGTCGCTATAAGTTGGTAGTTGTTATTTAGAGGTAGTTCTCATATGCTACCTGCTAACTTCTTCAGAGTTTATCACTCACTGCACATATGGCACTTGTCATTTAGAAGTAGTTCTCATATGCTACTTGCCGACAAGCCTAGAGTTTATCACTCACCGAAAAAAGAGTATAGATGCCTCACTTTTTTTCTAGAAAAAGGTTTAGAAGTTGTTGAGTCTTTACATAGATATAACTACTTTCTTTGGGTGCAAGTGGTCTCTCCCTAGGTGTTTTTTGCTCGGTCGGTCTTTTTCAAAATTTTCAACAAAAGTGAGCAATTTGGCTTATCCTCTCCAAAAGATTGGCATTGTTTATCTCCCAAATTCGGACATATCTAGGAATGCAACTACATGTCTTGTTTATTAGTAGATACAATACATGATATACTCTATGGATATAGGTCCTCCACGTGACTGGGATCAGGTCTCTGGCAAAAGAGGCATTCGGAAGTGGCTGGTAGTTGGATAAAAATTTGTTAGATTTTATAGTCGAAATATACAAATGTTGCAGTTGTTATAAAATTTTTTCTTAAACCTGGCACAGGTTATAATAGTGTACTTTTCTTTTTTCTTTCATTCTATTTGTACTGCTTCTTGATAGAGGTAGTTCTCCCCTTTGTTGGCCCTTGGGCTTTTCTTTTTGTTTTTCTTTTTTATATTTCATTGTACCCTTTTTTTTTTCCTTTAAAAATTCCCCTTTGTTCTATTTGTTTTTTTTAGTTAGTTTTTCGTTTTGTTCTCTTGGTACTGTCGGTGGTTTTGTATTAGATATAAGATCATCACTTTCTTTTGCTCTCAGTAAAGAAAAAGAATATGAAGGAAAAAGCTTTGATGGGCTGACAAAGTTTATCTAACTTGTTTACAGGTTGGTGCAACAAGTCACATGTGGGCATGTTTTATCGCAGCCAGGTGATGTCAGGCTTGCAATCATGGGACTCCCTGTTATGGTTATGAATGATTTGTATTGTTTGAGAGAGTTCAACTCTCACCTAAAATATAGTCTCAAATAAAAGAGCACTGGCAAGACTGTCAAAGAATTAAAAAATAAAAAATAAAAAAATAATAAAAATTTACATTTTACAAAAAAAATTAGAAAAAAAAAAAACAATCATCTATTTTTTTTTTTATTAGAAGCTTATCTTTCTTTTAATACTATATACTGTATATCTTATCAGGTTCTTTATATAAAAAAGCAGATTACTGTAGTGCACTGACCAAAAGACCCGGGGTCTAATACAAAATACCCAACAAAAAACTTACAAAAGACCCGGGTATATTATACAGCCACGGGCCAGTGTCGCAAGAAAAAAAAATTTCAAGCATATACATTTTCTGCACTTACGATAAGCAGTCTAAAAATTTTAAAAAACCTATATTTAATTAATAGAGGTCTCGTGTTTTGCACCGGGTACTTTGCAAGGGGGGATATTGAAAAAGGGGGATACTTTGGTCAGTGCACTACGGTATATACTGTATACCAGTGTTGTACATGGGCGTTGTCCCGTTAAAATTTCAGGGACGCGGACAGTCCCGGACGATGTCCCATGTCCGTGATGGTGTCCTATATCACAAAGTTTATAAAGCGACCTCATTGGCTAAAAAGGACACTCTTATTATAATTTTTAATTGTCCGGGATGTTAACATCTTGGCGAAAATGTCTGGGACGTCCCGTCCCGGACTGTCCGTTGTCGGTGTCCCATGACAACACTGCACTGTATACTGTATATATATTGCAAATTAATACTAAATAATTTGGTAATTCCAGGAATTATTTATACTGACTCTAAAGCATTAAATTATTAACTATATACTTTATATTATATAGTCTTATTAACTAGTAATACACTAATTATAAAAGCAAAGTATATAAAAAATAAAAAAATCGTGCAGTCAATTATGGATAAAAAACGTATCATTTTAGATTCGTTTTAATAGTCCACTTGTACAAATTTGGTATACAAAACCTGTGTACGTACGTATTAAATTAATTTATAAAGTTCGCAACGAAATGTAGATTGTGCGGTATTAATAGGGATGTTAATCGGTCCCGCAGTAATTATCAGCCGAATTTAAGCAAGATATATAAAAAATTGGCATTTTTTAACCGATATTCATCCAATAAATAAAGTCATAGAAAAATAATTTTTCTGTAACATTTTCAAATAGAAGTTTATCGGTTTTTGCATTAGTTCTTGAGTAATTTAGATGGGACCGATTAGGGACCGAACAGTGTGGAGAAAATTTAGCTAGTCGGTCCCTAATCGGTCCCATCTTAATTACTCAAAAACTAATGTTACAGAAAAGTTATTTTTCTATGACTTTATCTATTGGCGGGACCGATTAACATCCCTAGGTATTAAGCTTAAAATCAAAACAGAAACGAATATATATACTGTACTTGACAATAAACAAATAAGAGAAGTTTTTAATTATTAATCTACGTATAAAATTTAAGTCCTAGTATAATTACTACTTTAAATAACGCTTTAAATATAAATATAATTTAGAAGCAATTATTTTTATAGCTATCAAAATTGTACATATAAATTTTTTATTGGAATTGGTTACCGTATAAATAACGCTTATTTCGAAAATCAGAACTCCCTAAAATAGTATATGCGGCCTCGAATTAACGCCCATGGGCGTTTCCGAATTAACGCGCATCTCAATAAAAGTAAAGAAACAAAGAATGCTCCGGAACTAGGTTTAGTACTAAGTAAGCCTACTTTCGAATCCTAACAAAAGTTGTTCCTCGCATTGAGGCAAGTGGGTTTACTTAGTACTAAACCTAGTTCCGGACCATTTTTTCAAATCTTATTATGATTAAGGGAAAAAATCAACCCTTCTTTCAAAATAACGTACATGGGCGTACTCTAAATAACGCGCAGGTGAGCGTTATTCCAAGTCTACGCAGTATGATTTTTATATGCTAATACAGTAATTATAAACAATGTTGTTCCTAGACATAGAGAGACTATAGAGAGACTATAGAGAGTCCATGTCCATGGACGTGGAGTGTCTATGTCCACATGTCCATGGACATAGTCCAGGAACAACACTGATTATAAATAATATTGCTATAGCAAGTAATAGTTTGTTTATTTGAACATCTTTTTTTGTGTATTGTCTCTTTTGGGTGGTTTATTCTAACTTAGTCGCTAAAGTTTGTCCAATCTTCTATTTTATATTAAGCAGTATATAGTATTGTTTACTATACATTTATAAACTCAATTGTTCAGACTTTATGGCTAACGATGCATCCTTATTTAATTATTACAAATTTGTACAGTATGATGGCGAATGAAGCTAATTATATACATTGTGGTTTGATGGCGGGATGATTTTGGATGCTTACGCGCCAATGTTAATGATCAGGTTACAAAAGCGCAAGCATACAGATAAACATTAGGTCAAAGCTAATGTTAAACACATTTTCGAAATTTTTTCATTTTCTTTCTATTTTAAATTTGTTACGCTAATATTTGTTTACATTTGTTTTGATCTTCTCTTCGTTATCGCAGTTTGGATTTCTTGTGTATACCTTTTCCTTTTCCAGGTTCATTGTTGGATGTTTACTGTATATATATAATTTGCATATTGCATAGTGATAGTTAAGGGTAATTTATAGTCACTAAAAACTAAACTCTTTTCATTAACATGTCATAGATATAATTGGGAAGTTTCGTCAGATAAACTCAAAACGTGGATAAGTACCCACCTGCCACCTGGCTGGAGAGAAGTGGTACCACTTCTCTCCAGCCAGGTGGCAGGTGGGTACTTATCCACGTTTTGAGTTTATCTGACGAAACTTCCCAATGAAAAGAGTCAATTAACGTTGACTAGTTGCTGAATAATCTAGTTTTTAGTGACTATAAATTGCCATTAACTATCACTATGCAAATTATATACAGTATATATATATATATACAGTATTATAATTTTAGCCAATTACTACCCGAATTAATTAGTGTTTTTTAGCTGACTAACTAGTTGACTAAATAATTTTTTAGTCAATTCAGATAATTAATGTTAAAAATATAACAAAAGAACAATATAGCGATCTTTTCTTGAAAGATTCGTTCGAATTCATTTCCTTCTTTAATACATAATATTTCATAAAAATTTGAATTTGATCAATTGCAACGATGATAATTGAACTTCTAATTAAATCATAAATCATAATCTAGTTTAACTTAACTGCTAAGCGTAAAAATTCATGTATACGACAAAATCTAAGGCGAATGTCAAAAAGTTTTAATCTCAAAAAAAAAAAAACGCGCATAGTTCTATAATATTTCGGCGAAGGAATATTATTTATTTGTACTATTTTTAGAAATAACAGCATAACATTAATCAGGTGATTATAGGTGATTATGTGGTTTATTATTTACTATTATTATGCAAGATAGTACCATATCAGTTTATCAGCTAAATTGACTTATCTGTTAATCTGAGCAAAAGTCTAAGCTTGGGTTTCTAAAAGAAAAATCTTCATTTCTGTATTATTTGAATTTTTTACTTCACCGTTTTCCTTTACGCAACCCTTATACTTGTTGAACTGTTTCAAGTTCACTCTTTTTAAAACAAAAATTATTCCCAGCAATTTTGTATTTGATCCGTCGATCTTACTTTTTTTTTTTTTTTTTTTCTCTTCCGAAAGCCGATAATTCCGTGGAACTCGTACTGGTACGTCTACATCTATCAGGGGATCGTGAACTCTCCAACTGCTAAGCGATAATTTTTTTTTAATCTCTAGTATTCTTTCTATATTATCTTATAGGGAACATTTATAACATCATGTCTTCAGCTACAATGAGATCAAAGGGGGGACGGAGGGACGGCTATCAATCTTTTAACCCAAATTCGAATCAAAGGTAGTAAATTATAAATGTCTCCTGCAAATTATATCTTCAGTAGGGTATACTTAAACGTATCATTTGATTAGTCATAACAATCGAAGCTCTAAAAACAAATGGAATACCAATTCACAACATCTCGTTAATAACACACCGAGAAATCAACAAATCCCTCCAACTACTCAACCGTCTTCTAATCATCATAACAATACACCATCTTCCGGCTCAAACTCCCTTAAAACTATCGAACAACAAGTTGTTCACGACGAGGTTGCTGCAAAACATATGCATGATCGTATTTTGTTTTTGCTAGCGAATTTTGTGGTAGGTGACTCTTCATGATTATTAATTTCTATTTCTAATTTGTAAAATGTGTAAACTAAATCTATTTCATTTGATTACTTATTTAAATTATGGTTTGTATCAATTCCTAAATTTACTTGAAATTTCGTAGGGTATTAATGTTATAGTTACTGTCAAAAGTGGAATAAAATATCAAGGTCTTTTATCCCGTGCTTGCACTGAAAGTGAATTGGGTGTTGTCTTGAAATGTGCTCGAAAAGTCCTTTCTAAACAAGATGAAAAGGCCATACCTAATGGTATAAATGAATTTATTATACTTGCTAAAGATTTGATGGAAATTTACGCAACCGGCGTAGATTTTTCTTTATCTGAAAAAACTTCGAGCGAACGTGAAGGTAATTATTCGTTATTTTTTTTTTTTATTTGTTTGATTTATATTATTGAATTTATTTAATTAAAATTTTCAAGTTTAGGATTTAGAATTGATGCTGATATTAGTGGTCGGACTGATATTCGGGAACGTGAACTTCATAAATGGACACCAGATGAATCGGGAGAGGCTATGAAGGGTTTAGAATATCCTTTCATGTTTATTATTTAATAAACCATTTATTGTTATAGTTTCAATAATTTGCTTAATATAATAATGTCATAATGCTATAATCCTTAACTCTATATTACGGATGACATAAACCCAGAGTCTGCTAACGCAAGTTGGGATCAGTTTGCTGTTAATGAACAATTATTCGGTTTAACAACCGATTATAACGAAGAAATCTATACAACAAAATTGGATAGATCAAAAGCGGATTATAAGGAACGAGAAAGAAAAGCCATCAATCTAGCTAATGAAATAACTCGGGTATATTATCTTAATTCTGATTCTAACTTAACTTATTATTTAACAAAATAAATTAATTTTTTTTATTGTTAAAGGAATCAACGACAAATGTTCATATGCTTGAAGAACGTGGTCATATTGTCGAAGATCAAATGGATGAAGAAGAAAGGTGCTTTTTCCATTTTTTCATTGAAATATCTTAATTACATTATATCTTAATGGATAATAAATGTCAATTAAATTTATTTTTCTTTACCAAATATAAAAAATAAAGATATGGCGCAGTTGTACGTAATAGGGATCCAAGTAAATACACGCCACCACACTTACGAAAACAACAAGAACAACCAATACAACCAAATGGTGTGGCATCAGCCGTAAAAAAAGTAGAACAAAATAACGAAGTTGCTAAAGATACCAAAGTTAAACCTCCAGAAGATCCAAAGCCTAAAACAAAACCTGCACAACCTACCACAATTCCTGCCTCTCCCACATCTTCCATACCAAAAAGTACATCATCTTTATCTAATTACAGAATTCCTGAACACGTGATGGCTTCACTTCAGTTTCCGAGGGTAAGATTTTATGAGCTTTGTTAAATATGTTTGTTCACATTTTATTAAACTTTTAATATCATTTATAATCAGAAAATCGGGTCTGAAGCCGAAGGAAAACCTATCGAAGGTATATATATTTATTAACTTATTTTACTTGTATCGAGTAATTTGATACAGATTTCACCATATATGTTTTTTATTCTTTTTTATTCTTTTTTTATTTTATATTAGCACAAATTGTAAAAACATTTCGTCAATTTGCTACAAACGAAAAAGAACGCCTTCAACAAAGAAAACAAGCTATTTTCAAAAAGGAAATGGATGGCAAAATGGCCGAATTACTTAAGTGGGGTCAAAATTTCAAGGTAATTATGTGTTATGTGGAAATTTCATTTATATTTATATTCGGTTGATGCTCTCAATTTAGATAATATATGAAATATTTTTCAGCTGAATTCACCGTTACCTGAAGATCTAATTCCAATATTGACTAAAGATGAAACAAAACGTCAACAACTTCAACTTGCTGCAAAGGCTGCTGCAAACGAGAAAGAAAAAGATATTGATAAAGAAAAGGAGAAACAAAAGGATAAAGATAAACAGGAAACTGAAAAGGAAAAAGAAATAGACGATAACAAACAAAAAGAAAAAGAAAAGGTTACCAATGCTCAAACTTCCGAACAAAAATTAGAGTTTGTAAAACCATCAATTAAGATTGAAGAAGTTCAATTACAAAAATCAAATGGGGAGTCAAAGACAAATTCAGAAAAAGTTATATCAGAAAAACCTACCTCAGCAGCTGATAAAGCTCCACCACAATTTCCTTCTAACAGAGCTCCCGTAACAACACAAACAAACACACAATATAAGCTAAACGTTAAAGCACCCGAATGGAAACCTAATCCTAATGCGGCAAGCTTTACGCCGGTACGACCTTTTGTATTCATACTTAAATCTTGAATTTTATTATGATTACTGTTTTTTTTTTTGTTTTTTTTTAAATTACAAGTATCTTAGAATGCATGTTTATTCTTATTCGTTTTTTATATAATATATGCATTGCAGACTCCTAATTCCAGCACTGGGGATAAAAGATCTCCTGGTTCGGTGAGAACTCATCCCTTTGTTTTACACGTTTATATTATTGGAATCCTTTATATAACAAATGATTTATTTTCATCATTATAGTCCCCATTTTTTGGTAATCGTCAGTTAAAAAAAAATTTTTTGTCACTCAAGGATGGTTTTAGTCCGTTCCAGAAGAGCAAGTCTTTACCTAATCCTAGTACAATCCGTAAGTTCAATTAAAATAATAAGTGATTTTTATCGAATGATAATACTAACTTAATATACAGCTCCTACGTGGCCTTTTGGTCAAAGACCTTTTAGGCATCATTTTTCAGTTACCAACAACTATGAAGAAGATATCTACTCACAAGCAGCTGCAAATCAAAGTTTTGGCTTCGCTGCTTACCCCGTAGCTGCCCCTTATCGATATCCTTCTGGTCAATTTGTTGGTGTTCCACCTATGCCCTTGCAACAAGCGACACCCATGCCATATTTGCCGCAAGGTGTAAGTTTCAATTCTTTTGATCAAATAAAACTTAATCAATTTATTAATGTTTTCTTCTTTATTAGTTTGTTCCAGGTATTCCTTTCACTGCAGCAGCACCATTGCCACCGACTGGCGCTCCACGTAAATAATTTATTTATTATTATTATTCGTATCCTTGTGATTTATATAATATTTTATAGATATTTCATTGGTTTTCAATTTTTAGCTACGATTTATAGTCCGCAGATTTCATCAATGATTCCACGTATGTGGTCAATTATCCTTATTCTATGTAGTTATCGAATGTGAAGCATTATCTGGTGGTGAAATTTAATATATCGCTTCTGGACCCAAATAGGCTCAGAAATGACATATTAAATTCGTAGTTAGATAATTGTTGGCTGTATAGCATACAATAACGTTATCCGGTAGTTTATGGCGATTATGCTTGCTAAATAACTCGAGTTTTTTGAGAAGTACTAACATAGCAAGCTATCGGATAAAAATAATTATTTTATTTTATTTTATTTTATTTAACTATATTCTCTTTATAGAACATTTTGGTTCACAGGGATTTCAATCTCCTGGACGTACCCCGATCGTTCCTGCTGGTATACATCCCCAAATTTACCAACCATATCAAAATCAGCATGGTAAATAATATTGATTTTGGGCTCTCTGTAAAACTCTGTTTTTTATTATCTCTCAATCGTGACGTTTATTTGTGATCATAATAGGTATTCCTATGATGCGATACCCACATGATATGGTACCGCATGTCCCGCCGAATGGTGTTATGATGAGTCAGCGACCTATGATTGTAGATCCACAACATTATAGCGTTCAACCTGAAACTAGTGATATTGGTCAATAATGAAAAAAATCGGCTAAAATTAATTTTCTGCCTATCCAGTCGATTTTTTTTAAAAAAAAATCGGCCGATCGATTTCTTAGGGTTATAATTTACATAAGCTTTTGATCATTACAAAATGTTTTTTTTGTATATATATTGAGTCAATACTTTTTCGTGTAACATCAAATTGTCATTAGAGATATAGTAAGCGATGTACGGATTTAGATCAATGAGAAGTGATATTTTAATCAGCATTACGGTCTTTAATCAGCGCTATAAAAAAAAAAACTGTAATTCGGTGTTATTGACAGAAATCTGGAACTCCATTGGACTTTTAGATTTTCAATTTTGCAATAAAAAGAATAATGTGTCTTTTATTTGTAACTCATTAGATTTGCCTAAGTATCGGCAGCTCAAGATTTCGCCGATATTCAAGATATTATTGATATTTGAACCCCACCTTGATGAATATACACTCCCTTGCAGGAAAGTATTTGCCCTGCATTAAATCATCGGAACTAAAATAATGATTTTTAATCGCTCTACTAAAGTTTATAAATTTTACAGGAGTGATTAAAATTCATGGCCTTTATCTTAGATAATTTAAGGTAGGGCGAATACTTTAATTGGGAGTGTACATTATATTGCCCGTTACTCATTGTAAATTTTTTTCATGGGTGTTCACATTTTGATTTTGGCTTAATTTATAAGCCAAATTATGTTGCGTTTTTAATCATAAAATTTATATACTGATAAAAAATTTAAAAATATTGATTTGCATATTAAGATTAATTTTTTAATTTAAATTTTAATATGTAAGGTTTATTAAAACTAGTTCATGTGCTGTTAAATATTTTTATATTAAATTTGGAATAATAATATCCTGATCCGTTGGGGATTGGCGAAAACATACGGATCAGGAAATTTTTCATTAATTGGCATAATGATCGGGGATTAGGCTAATAATTAATATAAAAATTTTAGAGCTAGTTAGAATTTAGTAATACAAATATTATACTTAAAAAAAATCTACTTTTTTGGTTCGCAATGTTAATTACAAGAAATATCCAATTAAAAAATTAATTTTTAAAATTTAAATAAATTTTTATACTGTATTAATTTATATACAGTATATATATATAGAAATAGAATCAAAATAACCTATGGTGATCACCACCACCCAAGATATATTTAAGGTTAGGGTAGAAATTAGAGAATTATTATTTTTTTTTATATAGAGCTACTATAAGAGCCTTATAGGGCTCAATTTTAGTTCTTATATAGTTGGAGATTCTGAATATTTTTACTTAGAGGATCTGATTCCATTTGCTTAGTACATTTTTGAGATATAGGTATCCTGGTGATAATCACCACTGGTTATAGTTAGATAAATTCATATATATATTATATAAAATATTAATCTTTTGTACATATGGGCTGATTTACAGAATTGTCAATAACTTTTGATATACTGATCCATTTTGAATAATTTTATTATCAAAATGTTGGTTTTGATAATAAAATTGGCAATTCTATAAATCAGTCTATATGATAGGTGGCACAATATAGATTATAAAAATAGCTATTTAAACTAATTTAAACTAATTTATAAATAGTTAGAGTTAGATGAGAGTTATAGTTTATAGTTTAAATTAGAGTTAAATTAGAGTTAGAGTTAGAGTTTTTTATATATTATAATATATAATAAAAAGAGACAAATTGTTTTTAGAGTGTTTATTTTTGGTGCATCCTGCACTATATACATCCTTTGCTATATCTTGAAATTTTACTAGGATAACTCTGTTGTATAACCAATAAAAATTATTTTCTCACAATTTTACCCTAAGTCTAACTCTAACCCTAATCCTAATACTAACCTAACCTAATTTAAACTAACTCTAACTATTACTAAATTCAAATTTTTTATAAAGATACATACAGTACACCCTGTATCAAATATAATTTATCATTTTTAATAAAATTTTTTAATTTTTAAATTAAAATATTTCAACAACTATTTAATCAATTTTACTAAAAATTTTTTTATTTTAATTTTAAAATTATATTAGTTTAATCTTTATATACTGTAATTACACCTTAAGGATAAAAAAAGTAGTAATTATATAGAGGTGTGACTATTATAAAAGAATTTTTATATATTATAGTGCACTGACTAAAGTACCTGGCATAACAAATAATATAGATCAATTTTTTAAAATATTATTTATATGTGGCATGTGATGTAAACAATTGTATAATACACATTATTTTTAATTTTTTACTATGTAAAAAATCATATCACACTAGGTACTTTGGCTAGTACACTATAGTAATTATAATTATATAATAAAAATATAATAAAAATATAATTTGTGATTATATAAAAATTTTATTAAACAAATTTTATTAATAAAATTAGACAATTTTTAAGAAAATAATAAAAATATTATACAAATAGTGCTATATATTATAAAAAAAATTAGATATCATATCAAAAGTTATAAGTAATATATATAAATATATTAGCAGATCTTTTTTTTTTTTTTTTACTTTAATAACCTCGCACTAATTTATCAAATTTTTGTAATTTACAAAATTAACTAACTAATTTACGTATTAGGCATATACCCGGCTACTATAAAGTGCCCAAGTATAGTTATTGCACTGATGTTGACAACAAGCTTCACATATGGTGCTATCCATATTTAAAAACCTACTATAGCTTGGTACTCAGCTATCTACGTTCGAACCGATTATATTTTACCTTCCTTCTAGACTTATTCTACCAATATTCAAGCAGAATATATTTTCTTCTACTTCTTCATAGTGCAAACATATATGCCAATTTACAAAAGAAAGACTTCTTTTAAGCGCTAATCTCTTCTTTCAAACTATCTCACCTTAAATTTTAGTAATATCTTCCCGAACTCAATCCACTTAAATTCTAGCAGATTATATATATTACCTTCTACTTTTACATATGACTAACATATATGCCAACATTATAAAGGAAGGTACATTTAAAAAAAATCTCTAAAAGCTCTCTTATAACTGAAAAAAAATAGAAATTGTTCTAAAAAAGAAAACAGAGCTCAAAAGAAAAAATGAAACAACAAAAAAAAAAGGAAAAGGGAACCTAAACCGATTTTAATATAAATGAAAATAGATGAAACAAGCAGAAAAAAGAAAAAATTAAGTGATCCAAATACACTATTATAACCTATACCAGGTGATTTAAAAATTATATACCAGATGCAACATCTATATATCTCTGTTGTAAGACTAAACTTAACATTAAAATTCCTTCTGACCTATTTCTGAATCTTTTTAATAATCTAGTTCATATCTCAAACCAAGTGCTGCTGCTATACTAGGATCTGACTCTCCATATACGGTACCAACAATGACAAAAATCGCGACATTTCCATAAAGGTGCTATCACTTAGGTATTTGTATTTCAAGCCACTTGGTGCCACCACTAGGGATTCCTTTTTTGACAGAGACTTGTTCCAGGGCCTATATAATGTATTTGTTTTCAAACACGTGGTTGCTATCTACTGGTCTATTTGGATTTGGTAAGTAAACAATGCTGATTTTTTGGAAGAAGTAAGCCAAATCCCCACTTTTTATAAAAAAATTTTGAAAACTGATGAAAAAATGACGAGAGGTAAAGAGAGACCACTTAAGCTTTAAACCAATTTAAAAGAGTGTAAGTTTTCTTTTCTATAGTCAAAACTCACCGCCCAACATCTGCTTAACATTTTTTTGGTGAGTGATAAACTCTGGGCTTGTTGGCAGGTAGCATATAAGAACTATCTCTAAATAACAAGTGCCGAGATTTTGCAGTGAGTGATAAACTCTGGGCCTGTCAGCAAGTAGTATATGAAAACTATTTCTAAACAACAGGTGCTAACTTATTGTCTAGTATATTAAGTGCCGGCTTGTAAGGTCTCTTTTTGCAAAAAATATTTTTCAAAAAATATGGTTCAAGTAATCATCAGAAAGAGTTTGTTTTTGAAAACCAGTAACATTGATTAGCAGATTTTTAAAAAACTCTTGAATTAAAAAGGTATTAACTAATTGGTTAGAATAATTCAATTGATCAATTTATACAAATAATCATAGTTTAATCTATATAATAATTGGATATTCTATAGAATAGATGGGCAATATAAAAAATAAACTTCACTACTAATTAGTAATTATTAATAAATATTTAGCAAAGTTGCAGAGTTTGCAGAGTTTGCCTACCTATTCTATAGAACATTCTAATAATTTAATAAACAATATTAAAAAAGTAATTAGTTGGATATTAATTTTTTTCTAATATTTTTGTTTATTATTTGCATAATTATTATTTAAAAGGTTTTTACAACAAGAGAAAATATTAATATTATATTACTGATTCTTTACCTAGTATACAATATAAAAAAATAATAACTTTACAATATCAAATTATTTTGCTAGTACATATTATAATTATAATCTCACTTTATTTTTTTTATTTTTTTTTTTGCTAAGAACTTTTTAGATATACAAGTTACAAAAACCATATTACAAATTGTATTTACAATACCAAATTTAATTTAATAGGCAATTCTCCAATCATCTAGTACAAAAAAAATTTTTTTATATATAAATTTTACTATAAATATAAATATACAGTGCCTCTATTTAAACTTTTATTTATACTCCTTAGCTTCTAACAAAAGTTGTAGAGCTTATCAAAATATATTTAATACTATAAGAATATTAAAATTGGCCTAGTAGCTTTTGAGAAATTTTTAAAAAACTTCTTTTTCACTTATAAATTTCTTTAAAAAAAATTAATTTTATTTTAAAAAATTTTATATATAAAAAAGAAGTTTTTTAAAGATTTCTTAAGAACTACTGGGCCAATTTTAATATCTTTATAATATTAAATACATTTTGATAAGCTCTACAACTTTTGTTAGAAGCTAAAGAGTGATTTACTTAATATAAAAAAAGTTTTAAATAAAAGCACTGTGAATTTGCACTTATAGTAAAATTTATATATAAAAAAAAATTTTTGAACCAAATAACTGAAGATTACCTATTAACTAATTTATATTTGACATACATTATTATAGTTCAGGAATATATTATAAATAGTGATGATCACATCTTTTATGAAAATAAATCATCACTTAATCGATTCTAGAAATTTCTAAAACATAATCCAAAAATGATTACTAACCAATCAAATTGAAAATTAGCTATCAAGTTAAAAAAGTTTTTTTTACTTTATTTTTTAAAATTTTTTTAAAATTTTTTTTTTTTTTTTTTTAAATCTTTGACAGTTTTGCCAGTACTCAATTTATTGGGACTATATTTCAGATGAGAGCTAAGCTCTCTCAAACAATATATATATCATTCCTAACCAAAAAACAGAGAGTCTCGTGATTGCGAGCCTGATATCACCCGGCTGCAATAAATGTGCCCAATTGCAACTTGTTGCACCAACCTGTATACAAGTTAGATAAACTTTGTCAGCCCGTCAAAGCTTTTCCCTTTATATCTCCTTTCTTTACCGAGAGCAAAAGAAAGTGATGATTTCATACAAAACCACCAATAATATCAAGAAAACAAAACGAAAAAACTAACCAAAAAAAAACAAATAAAACGAAAGGGTGTTTTTAAAGGACAAAAAAAGAGGGTACAATGAGATGTAAAAAAAAGAAATACAAAAAGAAAAGCCTGAAGGCTGACAAAGGAGGAAACTACCTCTATAAAGAAATAGCATAGGGGAAATGAAATAAAAAAACAAAACAAGAAGAAATACATTATTATAACTAGTGCCAGATTTAAAAAAAAAATTTATAACAACTGCAACATTTGTATATCTCGACTATAATATAAGACCTTTATTATTCGACTACTGGCCACCTCCAGATGTCTCTTATGCCAGAGATCTGATCCTAGTCACATAGAGATCCCGTATTTATAGACTACATTGCGTATCGTATCCACTGATAAACAAGACACATGGTTGCATTCCTGGGTATGTCCGAATTTGGGAGGTAAACAATACCGATCTTTTGGAGGGGGTAAGCTGAATCGCCTACTTTTTGTCGAAAATTTTGGAAAAGATCGACAGGACCAAGAAAGACTTAAAAAAAGGACTACTAGCACTCAAAGAAAGTATTTTATCCTTGAAAGAACCGACGACTAGTAATCCTTTTTCTAGAAAAGAGGAGGAGCTACTGTACTTAAATGGTAAGTGATTAACTCTAAACTTGTTGGCAAGTAGCGTATGAGAACTACTTCTAAATGACAAGTGCCGTGCCAGTGGTGAGTGATAAACTCTGAAGAAGTTAGCAGGTAGCATATGAGAACTACCTCTAAATAACAACTGCCGACTTATGGATTCCAGTTTTACGCTCTCCATTACTTACTAGTTACTGTTTTTTACAAAAATTGTTTGGGAAATTTTGGTTTTAGTGATCATCGGAAAGAGTTGATTTTTTTAAAATTAATTTTATTTTTGTTTATTAATTTTAATATAACTATTTTTTTTTTTTTTGATATTAAGGTAATCTTTATTGGCCTGGGAAACTTTTTATTAGAGTATAGACGGAGTTTTATATGTAATTACAATGATGGTACATCAAGCTACACATGCACCTTTTGAGTGCCTAATTTAAGTAGTCTGCCCGAAGGTTCTACACTATCTGCTATACCTGCACCCCAACTAGGGGGTACTCATTTAAACCATCTGGTTCTAACTACTCTATCAGCCCTCTAACCTAGAAGGTTTTCTCACTAAACTAAGTAGATATTGGTATCATTCTACATTGGCTTTTGCACTCTGCCTTAGGACTTACTAACCCATATAGGCCTAGTCTATCCTCAAGATAAACCTAACACAGTAGTACATGTCTCACACATGTATTCGCGTGCTTGTTCCTATAACTTCTTCCTAATTAGTACATATTGATCTGCCGTTCCGTATTTGTATCTTACGCCACCTTTTGAAGTACTGCCATTCTATGGATATTTCTCAAGCACCAACCTTCCTAATTAGGCGCCCATTACATACTCATTGTCCTTGTTTTGGTTTCTAGCAACCTCAGTACCGTTTTCTTATCCAAATTCTTTATCGGTCTCTCCCTTACTTCTAGCCGGCAACCCAGAAGAGTTGGTCTGCCTAGGCTCTAGATGCCTGAAGGACGCCCTCCTTTTGGTCCATACTTTCGAAGTGTATGTCCTTTTCCTCCAGTGCGACAACCCGGTGGTTTGGCTAGTATGTCCTTCACCATTAGAACCTGGTTGCTCGGTTCTCCGATCTCAGGCCCGGTTCAAATTCAGCCTTCCTGTATTACAGTTATAGATCACTACTACCTCCAAACTCAGAACTTGCCAAATGGGTTTTTGGTTATTCCGGTTCCCTGGATTTATTGCACCGAAGCTTCCATTACTAGATGGTGTGACCAAGGTTACAGATTAATCTAGATCTAACCGATAGAATGCTGTCAACCGTACACAGGCCTATTTTTCAAAATCGTCACTAGTGGGATTCAAACTCTAGACCTGCTGCTTGGAAAGAGTAACAACTAGACCACTACACTAAATCACCACATCTCATTTTAATATAACTATTAAAATATAACTAAAGTACAATTTATATATTTAATTCACTTTTTTTAAATTAATTTTATTTTTATTAAATACTAAACTAGTTTTCATACTATGTTCTAAATTTCCATACTATGTAATAAACATACCAAATTCTTATACTGTGTTCTGAATCTATCTAACTTTTGACCCAAATTTATCAATCTTTGTGCTATGTTTATTCTAAATTATTTATTATTCTTGTATTCATATCATACTATGTTTATCCAACTATTATATTCATCCCAACTATTATACTATGTTCGTTCTAACTCTAATTACACTATATTTGTTCTAACTACACTATGTTTGTTCTAACTACACTATGTTGTTTGTTTTAACTATACTATGTTTATTCCAACTACATTATATATGTTTTAACTATACTATATTCATTTTAACTACTCTAATTACACCATGTTCATTTTAACTACACTACATTTGTTCTAACTACACTATGTCCATTCTAACTACACCAAGTTCGTTCTAACTACACCATATCATTTTAACTACACTATATTCTTTTATTCATATTGTTTTATATTTGCCTTAATGATTAGTACACTAGCAAAAATAAGTTTTTTTATTTTTTCACTTAATAATATATAGAAACAATTATAAATTTACAATTTCATTTACTTTTTTATAGACAACTTATTTCGCAGGATTATTTGGGATTGTTAAAGTTTGTCATTTTTATTATTTATCCTTACCGTAAAACGCTCTTTATAGTACCTAGGGTATTTTACATTCTATACGTGATCTAGGAGGTACAATACATAGCGATCTCTAATATAATTTTTTTTTTTTTTAATACTTTTTAATAATGGGGTACAATACAAAAATCATCTTCAAAAAAGTCAGGGGGGTACTTTACACAGGGGGGTACTATAAAGAGCGTTTTACGATATACTTAAAAAATTAGAGCTTAATGGAGATAGATGTTATCTTAATCAAGAATTAAAGAAAGTATTTTTAGATGGACTTAATCAAAAAAAAACTTTAATTTCTTTGAATCTTTTATTTCTTCGTTTCGACCCTGAAGAAGAGAAAGTATTAGCAAATATGTTTATTAAAACACCACATTAACATCTTTGTGTCTTTCAAATAATTGGCTTTGCAAAAAAGGATGAAAAGATTTCGCAAAAGTTCTTATTAAAAAAGCACTTTAACTTCTTTAAATATTTCAAATAATCGACTTACACTTAAAGGAATAAGAGAGATCACAGCAGCACTTAGTAAAAATACTACTTTAATTTCTCTAACACTTTCAAATGATAATCTTGACTTTGAAGGAGGAAGAGTATTGGGAAAAGCTCTTTATACGAACACTACATTGAAATCCTTAAATATTGGTTCCAATGGAGAAAAAAACTTACTAAATATTCGCCACAATCTATTGTATCTAAAGGTTTAAGTTCATTGGTGCATACTCTTCACAAAAATAAATCTTCAACTTTTTTGGATGTTTCAAAAAATTAAGTTGGTGCCGAAGGTTTGGAAACATTATCAGAAGCTCTTGCATCAGACTGCAGTTTTTCCTTGCTAAATCTTAGTTCAAATTTTTTTGATTATGATAGAGGAATAGTATTAGCAAATGCTCTTTGCAGAAACTTCAGGTTGATTTCTTTAGATCTTTTATCTAATTGATTTTGTTCTTAAGCATTGTTAGAGGCTCTTGGCAAGAACATTGTATTAACTTCATTATACTTTAAAAATAATAAACTTGGTTCTAAGGAGGGAAAAAGGTTAGCAAAGGCTCTTTACAAAAATTCCACTTTAACAACTTTCTTAAAACATGTTTGGTCATAAGGGTGGAACTATGTAGAAACTTTTGATTTTGCTAAATATGTTTACAAAATTGCTACAAAATTGCTATTATAATTATAATATTATTAATATTATTATATAATCTGTTTAAAATTATTAAATAATATTACCAATATATTAGTAGAGCTTATAATTTAGTAAGATTATAACAAGATAATTAATAGTAATTTAACAGAATAAAAAATATTTTTATTATATTTTTATTATATAATAATTATAAAGCATACATATTTGGCAAAAATCAAAGGAAAGTATTAGTATATGCCCTTTGCAAAAATAATATATTGAGCTTTTTTAATCTTTTATTAAGTTGTTTCAGTTATAAATTGGGAAATATATTTGCAGAGGCTCTTTACAAAAATAATACCTCAACCTGGTGTTGTTAATTGGATATATCCAATTAAATTTTAATTTGACAGCTTTGGACATGTCCAAAACTGTTTAAAACTGTTTAAAATTGTTCAAAACTATTCAAAACTATTCAAAATTGGTTTGAAATTATTATTCCTTAAATAGTTTTGCAGGTAAATTTGACTGCAATTTCCAAATTTGGTTTAGATCATTTTATATTTCTTCATAAAAATTGATCAAATTAAATTTCTATATTATGTAGACATTGATTAACATTTGATTAACATATTTAATAAATTATTATGCTGCAATAGTTTTAAAAAAAGTACAAACTTACCATCTAAAGAATCTATTAAAATTTTCTTACATATACATACATACATGTGCAGGAAATTTTAAAACCTTAATCTTTATATAGGTATGGTGCTGGAAGCCTATACTCAACAGTTATACAAAGTGTTTCAATTTTTTAAATAGCTATAACTTTTCTTCTAAGAGGTTTTAAAAAATCTGACCAGTAACTTTATAGAGATATATTAACTCTACATATGTGCCAAAAATCTTTTCAAAATCTCATCAC
>CAJVPY010001268.1:0-20277 GCA_910591965.1 Dentiscutata erythropus | reverse complement strand
ACTTTCCAATACAGAGCATTGGTGTGACCCGAAGTTACAGGTTAATCTAAGCCCCAACTTAATGAAGATCTGTTACCATAACGCAAGCCTATTTTCAAACTTTCGTCATCCATGGGATTTGAACCCTAGACCTGCTACTTGGAGAGGGTGACAACTTGACCACTTCACTAAGCCGCCACACCTCATATATATTTAATATTCATTATAATTGATGTGGCTTTGTAATATTAACTTTTTTTATAGTAACAACATCTTATTAATTATTTTTATTCTGAGACAGATATATATTTCTCACATATTTTTGATTCTTATACATAAGAGCTATTCTCTTTTTTTTTTTTTTTTTTTTAAAACCCAGAGTACGTGATCTACCTGGGACGCTAGTGGCATTCTTTATTGCATTGCGTATACTTTTTATTACAGAAATTTTAAGTTACATATTTTGTTACTATGTACATCACCTGTGGACAACCCTCCAGGTGTTCCCTAGCTCCTCCATACCACATGTTGCTAAGTCTACCATTTATGGTATCCCGGGTCCCTGGCCCCACGGTGTAGGACCCTGACTCCGCAGTGGTCTACAGTTCCTCAACGTCACGGCCTTATTTTCCTGTTTCTACTCTATCTTTAGCTATTGTACTCCCTTCAATTCTATACTCGGACTCAGTATACCTTTCATTCATTACCTGTTTACTAACAACCTTATTTCATTCTATGTTTCCAGTTTTCAGTTTTCAGCCTACTCCCATATACTTTGCATATTCACCGGTACTTCCTTTTGCGGTCGCATCATTTGACTTACTTTAGGGCTTGCCAGAAAACAGGAGCCCTCTGCTGAAAACCCAGGTTTTTTCTTTCCTTTTTGGACTAGTACTATAGCTATGTCCTAGTCTGGGGTTCCTTATGTTAATAATGTTTCTTGTCGGATTTCTTTCCTTTTTTTTGGATGTTGCATGACCTTGTGGCTATGTCCATAACTTTTATTACAATCATAGTTCTAACAGAGTTCAATTCCCCCAGTCAGTTTCAAACCCGCAATCTAGTGATTGAGACCTGGGAGTGCTAACTACTGCACTATCAACCCACAAAACTTTATTCTCTTTTTAGAATAGCTTAATTTATGAATTTATTCTTTTATAGGTAATTTAGATATAATAATGCTATGCTAGTAGCATGCTATATTAAACTAACTAAAATAGGATTAGAGAGAATAAACAACTATCAATGAGGCTTGGTAACAATAACAAACTAATTTCCACGCTTTATAACTAGAAAATAGTACTACTATTTTTAGTTAATTATATGCACTACTACATATTATTCAATCAATTTTTTTCTCAACTAATCCTATTTTAAATAGTTCAATATAGCATAGTTATAGCATAATTGATGAGGCTTTGTATATTGGATACATTTCTTATCTTTTTATAACTAGTGAATCTCATTCTTGTTAATTACTAAGTTGTTAATAATTTTGTAACAAATTCTATTTAAATATGTAATACTACTAATTAAATATATGCCAGAGTTACAATGCATTTTACAAAGCTATATTTTATTAATAAAAAAAATATTTGTATAGTTGTTTAAGAGAGCTTTGTTATATTATTGAATAAAAGCTTTAATCTACATTTAACAATTAACGCATTTAGTTAATGCATAATTTTATAAGTAATGAATTCAATATTTACTATATAACTACATATTACAATTGGCATATCTATGTGCTCTCCAAATTTGTTTAAAATTGAACATATAATTGGTAATACAAATTTGAAAAATTCGAAATGTTTTAAAACTTCTAGTAATAGTTTCTTAATAACTAAATCAAATTCGATAAAAATTTTTTATTTTATTCTATTGTTATATAGAATTACAATAAAAAAAAGTTCATTGAAATTGGTTTAGTAGTTGTTAAGATATCATCACTAAAATTTTAAAAATACTTAAAATATCTTGAAAAAAAATCAGGAAAAATTTTCTATCTTTGAACTTTAAATAAAAGTTTCTCAATAATCACCTATCTAAATTTGATGAAAAATTTTTATTATATTTATAGAAATTAAATAGAAAAAAATCGATCAAATTTAGATAGCTAGTTGTCAAAAAATATTCATTTAAAGTTAAAAAAAATTTGGCTACAGTTTTTTTTTTAAAGGCATCTAACCTTTGAATGAAGGTTGCTTAGCACTTACCTAGCCAAATTGGATCAAAATTTTTTATTTAAATTTTTATGCACATAAAATTAAGATAAAAAAAATTTTATTTAATTTGGTTAGATAAGTACAAGTAATCTTCGTTCATGTCTTTAAAAAAGAAACTATGGTAAAAATTTTTTTTAACTTTAAATAAATATTTTCGATAACCAGCTATCTAAATTTGATCAATTTTTTTTATTTTATTTCTATAAATCAACAGAATTATAATTTAAAAACTTTCATCAAATTTAGATAGGTGATTATTGAAAAACTTTCATTTAAAGTTCAAAGATAGAAAACTTCTTCTGATTTTTTTTTCAAGATATTTTAAGTATTTTTAAAATTTTAGCGATGATATCTTGACAACTACTAAACCAATTTCAATAAACTTTTTTTTTTATTGTAATTCTATATAACAATAGAATTAAAATAAAAAAAATTTTATCAAATTTGATCAAGTAGTTATTGAGAAATCATTACTAGAAGTTTTAAAAATTTTCAAATTTATTATTAATAAATCAATGTATTATCAGGTAGAAAGTAATTGAACTTACTAAATTAACCAATAATCGACATACATTTAAACCAGATTTTAAACAGGTTTGGAGAGACATAGATACATACAACCTAACTGGGAAAATTGAACTCATCTTTGGCAGGTCACATATAGGTCCAATTGGAAACTAGATAAGCCATATTCTTGTTTTTTTGCCATAAAGCATAATGTAATTTGGACAAATCCTTTGAGAAATGTAATACCTCATCAATAAAGCAAACATGTGACATGGCTATCAAATTTAAAAAAAAATAAAAATAAAAATAAAAATAAATCAATCAATCAAAATAACTACTTAGCAATAACTCCAATAGTGATAATTCTAATTGTAGCAAATTCAATAGCAGTAATTCAAAAAGATACTAAACAAAATGCAATAATATACAGAGAGTAAATAAAATAAAAAATAAAAAATAAATAGAAGTAAAGTCATGACCATGATACCTTCAAAAATGATAAAAAATATATACTAAAAATGATAGTAATTCTAATAGAGCTTTTAAAGAAATAACTTAAAAGATTAACTTCAAAAACATTAACAATAGCTAAAAAAAAAAAATTATATAAAATTAGCAATTTGTAAAAAAAAAGAACAAAAAAAATAATCAAAAAAAAATCAAAAAAAAACAACAAATAAATATTTATTTATTCAGAATAAATGTTTTTATATACTTTAATACATGGAAATTATGATTATTAAGAGTTTTAACAATCATCACATGTCATGCACAAAAATTTTGATCATTAATAATTGTATATAAAAATTATAATCATTAAAAATCTTAATAATTATGCATGTTAGTGCATAGAAATTATTGCAAGAATCTTAACTATTTTGTATATCAGTGCATAAAAATTATAATCATAATTCAGCAATTGCTAAATTATTATTATTAAGATTTTTAATAATTGATTTAGCAAATGCTAAATAATGATTATTAAAATTTTGTAATTGCTGGATTAATTGTTAAGAATCTTAACAATTATAATTTAGCAATTGCAAAATTAATTATTAAGAATCTTAATAATTATAATTTAGCAATTGCAAAATTATGATTATTAAGAATATTAATAATCACAATTGAAAAATTATAATCATTAAAATTCTATAATTGCTGAATTAATTGTTAAGAATCTTAATGATCATAATTTAGCAATTGCTAAATTATAATCATTAAGAATCTTAATAATTGCAATTGCTAAATTATTACTATTTTTAAAAATCTTGATGATTATAATTTAGCAATTGCTAAATTATAATTATTAAAAAACTTAATGATCACAATTATGATCATTAAGATTCTTAATGATTGATTTATCAATTACAGAATTATGATCTTTAAGATCTTAATAATCATAATTCATCAATTGTAATTGTTAAGATTTTTAATTGTTTATTTAAATATTTAGTTTAATAAATATTTTATTATACTTGTAATTTAAAAAAAATAAATAGTAAAAAACTTAAATAGATTATTTTAATATTTACTTTAACAAATACTCACAAACTAAAAAAATTAAATTGTAAAAAACTTGAATAGTATATTTTATATTTAAAGGAGTTAATTAGGCATCGAACCCCTGCAATAAGCTTATACATTGCATTTTGGCAATTAACTAATTAAATTTGAAGATCAGGTGTAATGTGTAAATTAATTTTGTGTAACAAAGATAAAGAAATCTTTAAAATTTTGCTATATTTCAAAATTTTGTCTATGAAACTACTTTTTGAGCTCTAACAAAATCAAGAATTAATTTTGTATATATATAACTGTATTACATGGATCTACAAATTATAATTTACTAGTATGCCGCCCGTGCCTCCGGCACAGAGAACAAAAACTTGTTTGAAAGAATAAATATATATAATAAAACTTTAATGTGCTTCTTTAAATGCATGCATATTTAAATCTAGCCTAAGTAGATACACAGTATGTTGTTAAGGGTGAGTTAGTTTGCATTGAAATTATTATAAATTCTATTGTGAGTTTTTGTTGTAAAGTTACTTACCAGAACTATATATAGAAATATATAGTTTGCATTGAATTATAATGATTTATATTATGAGTTATGATAAAAATTTTGTTAAAAACTTGCTATTATGTAACACAGATACATATTATTTCACCGACAATCACTTCACAGACAGCTTAGTTTACCAACAATTAATTCACAGACAAGTTCATTTCACCAACAATTATTTAACTGATAGCTCATTTTACCGACAAGTATTTTTTATAAATCGCACTAACCTTAACTCTAATTCTAACTTGACACTAACAACAATGACCAGAATTACTTTGTTAGTGAAATGAACTTGTCTGTGAATTAATTATCGGTAAACTAAGCTGTTGGTGAAGTAATTGTCGGCAAAATGCGCACCACCCTGTGACACACAGTAGTAAAGTTTTTTTTTTCTCTCAATTTAAATTATTAAAAAATAATTATATAAATTATTAAAGAATAAAATTTACTATATTTATTTAAAAAATAATTATATGAATTATTAAATATTAATAAATTTTTTTATACATAAAAATATAGAGATTATTGATCTATTTTAATATTAGGATTGTTTGCTTCAAATTTAAACCTGATATTATAATTTAATTGAATATCTAAATATCTCAATGTAGAGTTCTTGCAAAGTGTATCAGTTAACACTTTTTCTATTTTGGGTTCAAGATTATTACTACTGAGATTTAACGTAGTTAAGGAGGTGTTTTTGCAAATTGCATCAGCTAACACTTTTCCTCCTGATTCAAGTTTATTATAACTGATATCCAAAGATGTTAAGGAAGCGTTCTTGCAAAATGCATCAGCTAATGCTTTTCCTCCTTCGGATCCAAGTTCGTTATTATAGAGATTTAACATTATTAAGGAGGAGTTCTTGTAAAGTGTATCAGCCAATGCTTTTTTTACTTTGGATCCAGAAATTAGATCTAATGTTGTTAAGTAGAAGTTATTGCAAAGTGCATTAGCCAATGCTTTTTCTACATCAGATCCAAGTTCATTACCTCAAAGATTCAAATTTTTTAGCATAGAGTTTTTGCAAAGTGTATCAGCTAATGCTTTTCCTTCTTGCAAAGTGTATCAGCTAATGCTTTTTCTACTTCGAAAGATGTTGTTAAGGAAGAGTTTTTGCAAAATGCATAAGATAATGCTTTTACTTCTTTGAATACAATTTTATTATCATGAAGATCTAATATAAAGAGGTATTTTTGCAAAGTGCATCAGCTAATGCTTTTGCCCCTTCAATCCAAGTTTATTTCTTTGAGATTCAACGTTGTAAAGAGTTTTTGCAAAGTGTATTAGCTAATGCTTTTGCCTTTTCGGATCCAATTTTATTACTACTGAGATATAACATTGTTAAAGAGGTAATATTGCTAAGTACACATATTAATGCCTTTTCTTCTTCTAAATCAAGCCCATTTGAAGTAAGATCCAATAATATCAGCGTGGTGTTCTTGCAAAGTGCATCTATTAATGTTTCTCTACCTCCAATATTATTATCTTGAATAGCTAAATCTTTTATAGTAATATTCTTGCAAAGTGTTTCTACTAATGCATATCCTCTTTTAATCCAAGTTTATTATATCTGAGATCTAATGCTGTTAGGGAGGTGTTCTTGCAAAGGGCATCTGCTCCAATTTTATTACTATTGAGATTCAACATTGTTAAGGAGGAGTTTTTGCAAAGCACATCAGCTAAAGCCTTTCCTCCTCCTGATCCAAGATTATTACAATTGAGATATAACGTTATTAAGGATGCATTCTTGCAAAGTGCATCAGCTAATGCTTTTCCACCTTCAGATCCAATTTCATTATCATAGAGATATAACGTTGTTAAGAAGGTGTTCTTGTAAAGTGCATTAGCTAATGCTTTTCCTCCTTCAGATTCAAGATAATTACTATTGAGATTTAATGTTGTTAAGGAGGAATTCTTGCAAAGTGTATTAGCTAATGCATTTCCACCTTCTGATCCAAGATTATTACTCCAAAGATCCAAATCTTTTAATGTGGTATTCTTGTAGAGTGTTTTTGTTAGTTTGCTTAAATATTTCAATCCATATTTATTCTATGATAGATCCAAAAATGAAGCGTGTTTTTGATCTTTAGGCTGTTTCTAAGTATTTCCTCAAGAAGTTCTAATGTTTTGAGAAATTTGTATTGGTTAAACATTCTCATGCTTCCTTTTTCAAATTTTAAGAATACTATTATTTTGCCCTGAAGTATTCAAATTTATTATGTTAGGTAAATAAAGTGAAGATGAAGTCATAATTTCAAGTGAATTTTTGAATATGTTTATATTGTCTTGGCTACTTGAAAGAATTTCACTATTCTGAGATAATGTAGATAATATTTTGATAGAATTATATTGACTCAAAATTTTGATGGAATAAGTTACTTTAAAGCATTAAGAATTAAATTTGTTTCTAGGTGATTGCTAGGATTATTGTTCCAACATTTTTGGTAAAGTTCAATATATTAAGATGATGTATAGTATCTTCTATAGGTTTTTCTCTATTTTCTTGAACTATATGATAGCAGAGTGCCATTATAAATTCAAAGTTTTGGAATAGAGATTTTCTGCTTGAAGAATTACATCAAAACTATAGACATCATATTTCTTATTACATTTGTATTTTGGATCAATAAAACATTTAATATCGACATATGCTGGCATTCCATAAACAATTGAGCTTAAAGTCTTAGACATTTTATTCATCTGCTTTGATAGTCCCAAAATTGTAATCTATAGTTGTACTTGATGAATTAAGATGTTTTTCGAATGCTAAATTATTAAAATAAATTATTAAAATTTAATGATTAAAGTCTGTATAAGTAAATTAATAACAGATAGCTAATAAATATATTATAGTAATAGTAATTAAATATAATATAGTACTTACCAGGTATCTATGAATAATATTATTATTATGTAAAAATAAAAGTCTGAGTGCTATTTTCTTAGCAATGCATAGTTTATCTGCCCAATGTAATTTTGGAAAATTTACCATTAGGTATTCTCATAAAGTTGCATCGTCAGTGTATATTAAAACCATATTATAATATCTGTTGCTATCTGTATATTAGATATGATTGCTTGCTAAGCATCTTATTATATGACAACTTCAAAAATTATAAATTGCTTGTTTACCTTTCATCACTTCATAGAACGAAATAACGTTTGGATGGCAAGAAACAATTTGTGTGTATTTGAAGAGGCCTAAGCAATAGGTGTTGTGTGTATTTGAAGAGATCTTAGCAATAGGGATAGATCCATGATATATCTGATATCTCTAAGGAATAGAGAATTAAACATATTGGAATATAGATTGTCACGCCATTTTGGCGTGATTCTCCCCACATCAACATTTGACATATTTTCCCCAGTAATGGTTTTAATGTATTCTTGCTACTAAGTTTAGGTGAATACGACCTTGTTCTAATTAACTTTTTCATAACTAAAATTTGGGAGGGTCATTGGCAGATTAAGGTCTAGACATCGACCTAATAACCCCTTGGGGTTGATTTTTAGAGAAATACTAAAAACAAAACCAGTCAGTTCACCTTATTCCATACAAAAATTGTACTGCTTTGGGGCTCCTTTGATGGTTTCTAATATAACAAATAATACTTCATTGATAAAATCTTTAATGGTTCTTTCATCGATGCTTGCATCAACTTTAAGACATTTAAGAGTAACTGTTAATTCGCTGTCTCTCCACTCGTATTTATGAACCTTTCAAAAACCTCCTCTACCGATCAAAATAGGGTTAATAAATTTATTATATTCGATATAATTAATATGTTTATCAAAAATAGCTTTTTCAAAAGCCATTTATCTGGTATGTTTGCCATGGTTTTTTGTATGTGCTAATATTTGTCGAAAAACAACATTCGTGCGTATACGTACTATTAAACCTGAAATACAGAAATAATTTTTTTACATACGTATGTACATACGTAACTTGATCTAATTTTTATGTCATTTACTGCACGTGTAAATGCAAACGTGCATATATGATGTAATTGAATGAATAAAAATATGCAAAAACCTTGTTAGGTAAAAACCTGATTCCCAAAACATCTCACCAACATTATAGATTATTCGGCACTGCTACCATAGGAAATGGTTATTCGGCACCTGCGATCTACTTATCCCCCAGCTCTGCTTTATTATAAGGATAACATCGCAGGGTGCAACGTAGACATTTATTCTTAATTAAAAGCCCAAAAGTAAAAAATCATCACCAAACCCATCCCTAATCTAAACCCTATGAAAAAAGTTTTACTGAAATTTAGTGAATTTTATACCGAAATATTCCGTATATTTCCGTAAAACTTTTTCATAGGGAAACAATCGTATTACAGGATTTAATCACCTTATGGTGATATATATGCGATTGATTTAGTTGCATTCAAATTATCATGATTTTATTATGAGTTTCTGTAAAAATTTTCTTCAAAAACTTATTCGCTATCTCACTAGTATGTGGAATGTGTTAAGATTTAGTTAGTTTATACTCATTTCTATCATGAGTTACTATAAATATTTCTGGTACAAAACTTGCTCAATATTCCAGTGGTATTTATATGTAATTTTTTACCATGATTTACTGTAAAGTAGTGGTTGGATCCAGTTTAATGAAAAGCCGGATATCCGATTATCATAAATTAAAACTGGATAGGTTATATAAAAAAATCGGATACAGTATCCGGATATCATTCGGATATCCGATTATCATAAATTAAAACTGGATAACTTATATAAATACAGTAAATCGGATACAGTATCCGGATTCATATCCGGTGTAATGAATTAATTATGATCTTTTCTTCTTATAATTATTAAAGCTCACTATATGAAGTGGCACGCATACTGACATGAGACTAATACAGTAATATGATAGCATGTGTCTAATTTAGTAGGTTCTAGAAGTGCTCTTTTATATTAATCAAAAATATATAGAACTAAAACTTCTATTCAATAAAAGTGGTGTTCCGCGATATAGTTTCGAGATCCGGATTCGATCTGCAATTCCATTTCGAATCCCATAATTTGCAGATCCGAATCCAAAGAGAGATTCGATCGAATAATATTCGACAAACGTCAAACCACTAATTTCTTGTGATCTTTTTTTTTTTTGAAAAGCATATAAAATATTACTATTCAAATTCATCGAGCTAATAGTGCCAGATATCGAACTTCATTGAATGATTTTAACGTAAATGAATGTGCAGCATATATTAATAGGATTGTGCGTTGGTTAAGAAGATTCAGATACGAATCTTGCTTCTTGTGGACTGTAGCACGTTTATTTCTTATTGTAACATTGCAGGAGCAGATAATTTATCGTTATGATCTTATCTCAGATTAAATTCATAAAGGTTAATGCAAAACTTCTCATCGTATATGTACGTACGTATGTAACAATAGATATGTCACTTATTAAAAATTTTATAAGCTTTAATCGTTGTAGCCACATATAATTTTGATTTACTTAGTTGACAGACCTCCTCAATGAAACATGTCACAAATTAAAATCAAAAATGAATTGGAACTATGATAAATAACCACATATGAGATTCAATACAAGAAAAAAATTGAACGCAGCTGACTTACGAGAGACAAATCAATGCCCGATTTTTACTATTACTATATTGTCAAAAAAAAAAAAGGCAATAATAATTTACAAATATTTACTTTGAAAAAATGCAATGCTCCATATATTTATTCTATAAACACATGAAATCGATAAAAAATTTTGGGCGAACAGCACTAGAACTGTTACGTACAATATGTAAAAATGTTTAATTTCCTTTTTGGATAAAATGGGCAATGTGGCGGCTCACGAGGATGCATTAAAATATTAATTGACAAATTAAATTTCATAAATTTAAGATCAACTCTAACAAATTTAGATGTAACTAGGAATAACCCATCAAGTAAAATGCTAATGTCGTTAAAGTTAATGTCGTTAATACTTCGCAAAATAATAATAATAATAATAATAAAAAGTAAAACTTTCATTCAAACGAAGATCAGAATACTGGATCGTTTATTTCAAAATAAATACGTCATCAATTTCAATTAAAATCAGATTTCCGCGTTTTAACTTTGAAACCCCTATTAAATTCGCTGCCATATAAACAAGTTATTGTGCGTAACATACAAACGGTGTTATCCGGTGATTTACGGCGCTAACTAACTCTAGTTTTTGTCAGTGGTTATGTATACTGCCAAATAACTTCATTATTTGGAAGATGACGCAATCACTGACAAGAAATATTGCACGTGGACTTTCCAAAATAACGCACAGCGTTAATTATATATAATATACAGTATATAGGGGGATAGTTTTTATACCCCGCATTTTATATTCATACCCTTAATAAAACAAAAACTTTGAGCGAAATATCTTAACATACACTGAATTCGATGAGGTTTTTTATTCGAATCATCTAATCATAAAATCAAACTAAAAAAAATTTCATTGAATTTGATCAGGTGGTTGTCGAGATATCTTCACTCAAAGTTTAAAAAAACTCAACGCCTGTATGTTAAATTTTTTTGAAATTTTGAACGAAGATATCTCGACAACTACTTGATCAAATCCAATTTAAATCCTCTAAACTCATAGAATTGAAATGAAAAAAATTCATTGAATTTGATCGGGTGGTTGTCAAGATATCTCTACTCAAATTTTTAAGAAAATTCGAATGCCTATCAATATAATAATAATACAGTGCTAAGAAGTTGCGTCAGATTTTTTAAACCTTTGAGTGAAGATATCTCGACAGCCACCTGATCAAATTCGATGAAATTTTCTTTTATTTGAAGATTCACTGAATTTGATCAGGTAATTGTTGAGATATCTTCGCTCAAAGTTTTAAAAAATTTGGCACAGCTTTTTATGTTGATACCGTATAGTTCCGAAATCAAGCACCACCCCCTCTACCCCAATTTTTTGAATCTCAGATTAGCGGGAGTAATTTGGCCAAAGAACTTATTAAAAATTCCGCTAATCTGAGATTCAAAAATTGGGGTAGAGGGGTGGTGCTTAATTTCGGAACTATACGGTAATCGTTGAATTTTAAAAATTTTGAGTGAAAATATCACGACAACCACCTGATCAAATTCAATGGAATTTATTATTATTATTATGATTATATGAGTTTAGACGATTCAAATAAAAAGATTTTCACCGAAATTGATCAGGAGATTGTCGAGATAACTTTGCTCAAAGTTTTAAAGAAATTTAACATATAGGCGTTTTGAGATTTTTTTTTAAAGCTTTGAGCGAAGATATTTCGACAACCACCTGATCAAATTCAATAAAATTATTTTATTTGATTCTATGAGCTTAGACGATTCAAATAAAAAAAAAATTCATCGAATTCAGTCAGGTGTTTGTAGTGATAGATGTTTGTTGAGATATATTCGCTCAAAATATTAGGTTTGTTAAGGGGTATGAATAATAAATGTGGGGGGTATAAAAACTAACCCCTTTTATATATGTATATATATTTGTAAAATTTTCTCTTTTCTATTGAATATCGCCAAGTAAATTCTAATCTTCATGTATGTGTTTAATCAAATCTCGCATGTCACCCTTTTGCATAAAAATAAATTTCCGAATGAAGCGAGGGACCAATAATATGGTAGCCTCAAATTGAGATAATCCAAAATGAATCATAATTAAAAACGTGTTTATTTTATTTCACCGCCATATACTTATAAAGTTAATCGTAACCTATCTGGGTTAGTTTCTGTAATCATCCAAATTCCTTTTTAAGATTTGAAGAAATTATCGTTATACGTAGCTAAAATTTGCAAGCCGGCTAGCGATTTACTATTAGTTTTAAATGCTATGAGAGCCAGTTATTAACGTTGTTATTACCTATTCTGCAGATAAATGAATTTGCTTCATCGAAAATTTCATATATAGATAATCACTTCACTGATAGTTCATTTAACAAGGTCAACTTTCGGAAAAAGTCTGAATTACAGTATTCATGTAAATATTTTACAAAGACAGAATCATATATAAGGTAGATCGCTATTAAAATAACTAAGTGAAACTACAATATCTTCCTTGTCTCAAACTCTGGTAGCTCTTAATCGGACAATGCGGACCAAATTTTTGACTATCAGAGTGTACCTATTTAAGTAAATGATTACTAAAGGAATGACACGGTGATACCCAAGATGGTTACAATCAGGTTGTAACATTGAAACATAACATAACGAGATAAATGTTAGGTCTATGTTTTACAAATAATCAATTTATGGATAAAATGGACGAGTTTTTCCAACTTTTTAACCGCAGTAATTATAATTCATAACTATATATGGGTATAATAACATTAAATAACAATTAATTAATATTAACGTTAAACAATATTAAAATTTTGTAATCCAATCTAGATTCATCTTTGTGTGACCATATTATGTATATAAACATTTTCTTTGAGATTCACTTTTTTCCTTGCTGAATTTTGAAATTCTTTTTTCAATTGTTCTTATAAAATTCAACCACCCTTATTACCGGTATTTTAAATCATTCCTGGAGAGTGATAAAAATTTCCAAGTAGCATACAGCATACAAATAAACTATCATTCATTAATTCCTCACATTTATATAAAAAAATGACCAAAATTTCAAAATCCGAAAAACATTCCAAAGATCGTTTCGATAATCCACAAATTTACACACCATATCGAAGTAGACTATCTCCATTATTCAGATGGCGTGGTTCGGTTATTCCAAAAGTTTTACCCCAAACCATTTTCATTACCGTTATATCAGTTGCTGTTACTGTTCTCTACCAATATACGGATATTAAACTATCAATTCAACCAACGTTCATTTCCATTATTGGATTCATTGTTTCTTTGCTACTTGGTTATCGAACAAATACCGCTTATGATAGGTAATTATTATTTATCATTATAATTAGTCTTGAAAACATTTATAATTATAAGTGATACTAAAGATATGTAATATCAATATTATTAAAGATATTGGGAAGGTCGTCGGTTATGGTCAACTATGGTAGTATCAATTAGAAATTTTGCACGTTGCATTTGGGTAAATGTCAACGAAACTGAACCAAAATATTTGCTTGAGAAAAAAACTGCCATAAATCTTTTATTAGGTTTCGCTATAGCAGTCAAACATTATCTTCGTGAAGAAGATGGAGTTGATCATTCTGATTTGAAACCGTATATCGCAAACATAAGATCAACACTTCCTGCATTTCACCCTCTTGATAAAAATACCTATAAAAAACCAACTGGTTTTCGAAAATTATTTTCACGTTCTCTTAGCACAAGTGAATTAGGTGGTGATTGTAAAAATATAGTTAATCATAATTTGCCACTTGAAATCTCATTTTATTTATCTTCGTACATTAAGCAACAAAAGATTAATAGTTCTACTGATGATGCAACAATAGGCGTCATGTATAGCAATTTGTGTACTCTGACAGATTGTTTAACAAGTTTTGAAAGAGTTCTTAGATCTCCTATTCCTCTTGCTTATTCAATTCATTTAGCTCAAACTACTTGGTTATTTTGTTTAAGTCTTCCATTTCAATTGGTTCAAGATAATGGATGGATTACTATACTAATAACATTTTTCGTTGCTTTAGTCTTATTGGGTGTTGAAGCGATAGCAAATGAAATTGAAAATCCTTTTGGTAAAGATGATAATGATTTAGATCTTGATGATTTTTGCGGAATTCTTAAATTAGAACTTTTAAACATCATGGCTCATAAAGCTCCATCTCTGGATGATTGGGTTTATTCATCAGAAAATCATCCATTTGAAACTGATAACATTACAGCCACTGAAGCAAAAAATTTAAATATAGACGAAGTTAGAAATATGTTGAAAGAGGATAATAGGAAACTAAGTTCTGAAAACCGAAGGATCTCTGATTCTGATAGTTCTGATACCATAAATCAAAATGAAATTTATATTCATGTTAGTTCATAAATTATATGTTTGGGGGTTTCTTGTTTTTAAATAAAAATTTTAATATGTTTATCGGTTCTGTGGGGAACTAGTTTTTTTGTATATAACCACAAGAACATCTTTTCATTTATCATTTTGGTTGTTATTTAAATATAACTCAGTCACTTCTACAGTATATTATTGTCGTAAATGAATGAAAAATATTTTGCTCTTTTAGTTGATGAATGAATTTTGGCAACTATCAGACCAAATTCGATAAAGATTTTTAACGGCAAGAAAAAAAATTCTTAACAATAATAAAATTTGTATATTTAGACTAAACTCAATTAGACTAAATTTTATGAACTATTTTCCCTATAAAAGTGTGTTCTCACTAAGGTTGCTGGTGCAGGTTGCGCACCGGATAAGCATGTGACAGTTCGGACTACTACTCCGGAATTCAAAATTACTAACATTATCGTTAACTTTAATACATAATACGTTTAAGTTACTTACCGCTGTTTTCAAATTCTGGGACAAACTAAAATTTGCTCATTTCCCGAAATCTCTTTGGTTTCGTTCTATGAATCATCTAATTTCCGGAAGATACACTGCTATTTCCGGACTGAAGTTCCGAAGACATCCGAAGAGTCAAGTGATTTTTAGGATGAAACCGAAGAGATTTCGCTGTATAATTACTTAATAAATTTAACGGACCTTTATGAAAGAAAATAGATTTAACGAAAAAAAAATTTTTAAAATAACTACTTAATGAAAATAATCGATTTTTATTCAATAAACTTTTTTTGCATATAGTCAAATCTATCTATATAACGAACTCTGTACCAAATTATCATTATTAAATAAATTAAATCAGTGTTTTTTTTGGGGGGAATTTACAAATAAGGGCCCAAAAATGACAAATAGGGGACCAAAATCAACATAATTACATATAGGGGCCCAAAAATTAAAATTATTACAAGTAAGGGCCTATCCGGTCTCCGAGCTAAGTGCAAGTCACGAGACTTGTTTATTCGCTTTCTTTCGAGATCGACCGGTCAAGCAAATTTCGGTCATGTGACTTGTACTACATGTGGGCCAATCAAATTCCGAGTTAGGATAACTTGAACCAAATTCTGGTTCATGTAACCTAATCAACCCGAAGTGAGTTAACCTGAACCTGGAATTTAGCTCAGGCTAACCCGAAATAGATTAACTTAAACCAAATTCTGGTTCAATGGGTTAACATGAACCAGAATTTGGTTCAATTTATTCTAACTCCCCAGCACAATATTATTTGTTTTTTCCAGGTGTATATTTCGTTTCAGTTTCAATAATGCATAGTTCACAACTAATATAGTTTGCATTTATCAAATAAAATTCAACTCTGGTATATCAGACCAGATTATTTCAATATAAGAAACATGTGTGCAAGGCTTTTCATTTGATAGATCTGATGATGAAGTGACTGAAAAATCTAAGATTTAGAATATCTAGAAGTTATTATAGATAAACTTGTTGTCTATAGACAACCTTATATATTTCTTTGGTTAAATTAATTTTATCAAGAGTTATATCAAACATAATTAATATAGAATGATATTATTTAAATAAAATAAATTAATTAAAGAAATAAAAATAAAATAATAAATAAGTATTAAAAAAAATAAATTAAATTAAAAATACTATACTATACTGATTAAAAGACCCGGGATCTAAAACAAATTACCTAACCAAAAACTTATAAAATACCCGGGTATATTATATGGCAAAGGATCTCTATCGCAACCTAGAAAAATTTAAAGTGCATATATATTCCTTATTTATGGTATAAAGCCAGAGACTTTAAAAAGAGCTGCTTACAATTAATAGAATTCCTGTGATTTTCACCTGAGTATTTTACATAGGGATATAATAAAATGGGGGTCTTTTAATCAGTGCAGAATGGTATTAAAAAAAAATATTAAAATATATATATATAAATAAAAAATAATAAAACTGTATTTTTAATATCTAATTTAAACATTAAAACTTCTTGCATCCAGCAATAATATCAAAAAAATAAATAAATAAATATATCAAAAAAAAAATATATATAAAAATATTAAAAAAATAAATATTAAAAAACTTCTTTTAGATAATAACAAACCTTGGATTACTTTACTATTAAAAATATTTATTAGTTACCTTATGCTATTTTATCTAATTAAATTTTTTTTAAATAAATTAAATATGGGGTTTTGCTTTAAAAATTGAGTTACGGGACTAGTAATTTTTTTTAAGTAAACAGTAAATAAAGATTGTGTAACCAAAACAACACAAACCTGATTTTCGCTAATTTTAGATATGATCTTCATATAATTTTTTATTATTGGATAAAAATTAAATTGTATAATGATGCCCATACAAAATTGATGGTATCCACTGCATTTACTAATTTCTCCCAAGTTTCAATATTTTGACCAATCAGAATGCAAGATCAGGTGTAACACGAAGATCAAAACAACAACTGCTTTTTTTGAAAAGGTTTTTCTAAGCATCTTTGGTCAGAGATATATAACTTATATATCTCTGGCCTCTCTAACCAATTAAAAAATGCTGAAATCATATGACTAAGATTCATGTTCTGATTCGATCGCTAATGTCAGGTCAAACAATCTTACCCTGCATCGCCATACTTTATACAATCACACATGGTACCCTATTTGCTATTAAATGTTTGTTTTTATTATTATCTTTTATTTTTTTATTTTTTTTTGATCTTTATTAACTTTGTTTTAGATCGTCATATACTTTGTCCTATCTTTTTTAAGTCGTTATTACGCCTTTTCCTTGCACCACTCATCTTTAGAGTCCTAGATTGAGTAATTTTACTTTTGGTAAGTATCTTAGTTTTTCAGGTTTTGCAAATTTCCTATTGGTCTTTTATTGCTTATTCTTTTTTCTGGCGTTAAGTTGTTTTAGTGCCTTCTACCAAATTTCGTTTAATGTCAATCTTGTATCAAAAATTATTGGTGGATTAAGGCCTAAACGTGTTATATTAAATTAGCTAAGTTTCAAGCTGTTTTTGTTTATTATTTTGGTTATTGTTTTTTTATTCATATTTTCAATAAGTTTCAACATTTATCTATATATTCATCTTTTATTAGGTTTGTTACCCTTTACAGTTTCATTAGTCGAAGCCTTTTTCACACGATGAAAGACAAAACTTGCTTGGGCTTTCTAAAAAGTAAAGGAGGGAAAAATTTGTAAAATTCTGTCATATATAGCACTAGAGATTTTAATGGGTCAACCCTGTTCAAGTATTAGATATTTATAGTCTTGAAGTTATAGCGACTGAGATTTCTATTATACAAAGAGCATTTGATGGAATTCCGTTTAATGGTGATCTTGTATCAAAAATTATTGATGAATCAAGATCTAAATGAGCTATATTAAATTAGCTAAGTATTAAGCTGCTTTTGTTTATTATTTTTTTTATTCATATTATCTTCAATATCTTTATCTTTTATTAGGTTTGTTACCCTTTGCAGTTTCGTTAGTCGAAATCTTTTTCACATGATAAAAGACAAAACTTGCTTGGGCTTTCTAAAAATGTAAAGGAGAGAAAAATTTGTAGAATTCTGTCTCATATAGCACTAGAGATTTTAATGGGTCAACCCTGTTTAAGTATTAGATATTTATAGTCTTGGAGTTATAGCGACTGAGATTTCTATTAGACAAAGAGCATTTGATGGAATTCCGTTAAATAGTGATCTTGTATCAAAAATTATTGATGGATCAAGATCTAAACGTATTATATTAAATTAGCTAAGTATTAAGCTACTTTTGTTTATTTTTTTTTTATTTATATTATCTTCAATATCTTAATCTTTTATTAGTTCTGTTACCCTTTGCAGTTTCATCAGTCGAAGCCTTTGATGAAAGACGAAACCTGCTTGGGCTTTCTTAAAAAGTAAAGGAGAGAAAATTTTGTGGAATTTTGCCATATATAGCACCAGAGGTTTTAGTGGGTCAACCGTATTCAGATATTTACAGCCTTGAAGTTATAACGACTGAGGTTCTACTAAACAAAAAGCATTTGATGAAATTCCATTTAATGGTGATCTTGTATCAAAATTTATTGGTGAATCAAGACCTAAACATGTTAAATTAAATTAGCTAAGTAACAAGCTGCTTTTGTTTTTTTATTCAATAAGTTTCAATGTTTATCTATATCTCATCTTTTATTAGTTTTGTTTCCCTTTACAGTTTCATTAGTCGAAACCTTTTTCACATAATGACAAAAGACGAAACCTGCTTGGCTTTCTAAAAAAGTAAAGAAGAGAAAAATGTGTGGAATTCTGCCATTATATAGTACTAGAGGTTTTAGTGGGTTAACTATATGCTCAAGTATCAGATATTTACGGTCTTGAAGTTATAGTAACTGAGAATTCTACTAGACAAAGAGCATTTTATGGAATTCTATTTAATAGTAATATTGTGGCAAAAAATTATTGTTGACCAAGACCTAAACATGTTACATTAAATTAGCTAAGTACAAGCTGTTTTTTTTTTGTTTTTTTTATTCACATCTTCAATGAGTTTCAATGTTTATCTCTTTTATTAGTTTTGTCACTCTTTACAGTTTCGTCAGTTAAAACCTTTTTCATATGATAACAAAAGACAAAACCTGCTTGGGCTTTCTAAAAAAGTAAAAGAGAGAAAAAATTTGTCAAATTCTGCCATATATAGCATCAGATGTTTTAGTGAGTCAACTATATGCTCAAGTATCAGATATTTATAGTCTTGGAGTTATAATGACTGAGATTTCTACTAGACAAAGAGCATTTGATGGAATTCCATTTAATAGTAATCTTGTATCAAAAAATTATTGGTAAATCAAGACCTAAACGTGTTATATTAAATTAGCTAAGTAAAGCTGTTTTTGTTTATTTTTTTTATTAACATTATTTTCGAGTTTCAACATTTATCTATCTATATCTTAGTTTTGTTATCCTTTACAGTTTTATCAGTTGAAACCTTTTTCATGTAATGACAAAAGACGAAACCCGCTTAAGCTTTTTAAAAAAGTAAAGAAAGAAAAAATCTGCCATATATAGCAACAGAGGTTTTAGTGAGTCAACCATATACTCAAGCATCAGATATTTACAGTCTTGGAGTTATAGCGAATAATAAACAAAATCTTATTTTTAGGTTAGAGTTAGGTTAGGGCTAGATAGAGTTAGATTAGATGTTCTTTTAGTTTGGGTCTTGTTAGTATATGATTAGTTAGAATTGGTGTTTGTTAGAAATAGAGTTAGAATCAGGTATTTTAATTAGAAATAAAGGTTAAATTCGGTTTGAATTAGTAAAAAGTTTTCTATTTAATTGTTAATAATAAATATGTAATGAATACATACCTTTGGGTGCAAATATAATCATAACCTCATAAAAGCGAATATTTACAAAGATATCTTTATTTATTGAAGTTTTTTAGCCAATTATCCCTTAAATTGTAACACAGGCAAATTTGCCTGCGAAGATTTTTACTAATTTTTTTAATATTTAAATTTTTT
>CAJVPY010001267.1:0-20295 GCA_910591965.1 Dentiscutata erythropus | reverse complement strand
TTTAGATGTACAGATTAGATCTGTTTTACTATCACATACTGTATTTAAAATAAAATAAATAAAAGTTTATTATTTTTTTTTAATATTAAGATGATATAATATCTCTATAACTTTTTAATAAATATATATTTGTATATATTATGTAATACAATTTTATACAGTCGACCCTCCCCAAACCGGTATGCATGGTGGACAGGTTTTGTATCGGATTTGGGAGGGTATCAGATTTAAAAATTTAATTAGTTCTATTCTTCGGAATTTTTCAGACACTTGCTGCAAATTTTACCTCGACTATGCTAGCAATTTAGGTTCATTCATTTTCTATATCATAACTTTTCGGAATTTATGTCTCCAAAATACAAATAAATTTCAGCCACGTGATATGAGTGCGATTTTTGCCGAATTATGTGAATATGTTACATGAAAATGGTAAGTTTTATATGATTTGATTGGATATATTCATGTGACACTATCAGAAACTTGAATAAAAAGACTACCGGATATCAGAAAAGACAGGTTATCAGGTATTGATTATGAAACAGGTATGGTGGATCGATTTTTAACTGATTATAGCAGGTTATCAGTTTTGACAGGATCGGTTTGGGGAGGGTCGACTGTACACTATTTTTTAAATACCTATAGCTTAGATAATTTAATCAACTATCTATAATCTAAATCTACCAAAGCTTTCTATATTTCAACTATATAGCTAACCTGGTTTTTGTGTATCTCTACTCACCTTTAGTTAATGTTTTCATATTCTCTGCTTTACCCACTTATCTAATATCTTAACTTCAAATTGGTATTGTACAAATAAGCACTTGTAGCTTTCAAGTTGGTGTGTTTTATACTTCTACTTAGCATACTTGTTGGGGGTTCATATCTCAAGCCATGCAGCTATCTCTACCCAATTGAGTAAGTATCTCAAGCCTGCATATTGTCACAACCTGCCAACTTTCTTGTGATTTTCAGAGTATTATAGATTTTAATGTTTTAAATATAGTAATTGCAAATATCCATACTTCTCTCTATAATAATAAAATATCTAGATATGTTTTGTGCAGGTTCTTTGCTTTTCTAGAGTCTAATATAGTTAGATAGTATAATGAGACTCTTGCATAACAAATGTTTTATTGTTTCTTTTTATAGTGATTCTCAATAGCTATAGCTTGTTTATACTACTGCATGTAATAAACTTATACCAGTTATACTAGTTTTAGTATTTTTAAATTCTTTTAATATTTGAAAACTCCTATATAGATATGCCCAGAGCTTTATTGATATATATACCTTCTTGTTTTCACCTTTTTTTAATAAGCAGTTCAACATAGCACCAGAGATGTTTCAAATTTAGTAAAGCTAACTCTTTACTACAAGCCCTTTTTGTATTCACCACTTTTCTTACTACTTTAATTCTAGTTATTGCCTAGTTGTTTTCCCAACCAAGATCTTAGTACTGCATTAGATAGTGCTATACATGGAATATATCTATACTATATCTAATATTCAATATCCAAGATTGTCCAAAATTATTTAAGCTTATGTTTCAAGTTTAAATAATCAATAAAGTAATTTTAAAAATATATAATTATATTTTTTTTAGATGCTAGACTTGTTTATAAAAAAATTAAAATTGATTAGGGCACTGATATTTATTACGCAATTTTTTAATAAGTGGGTAGTGATGTGATATATTGATTAGCAATCCAAATAACTGTTTAAAATCTGTATTTTTGTGTAATTCATATTATCTATATATATATATGGATTAACTACTTTGAACTACAGTTCAATAATTAAAACTATAGATAATTGTAGTTAACTGTTTGAACTAGAGAACAGTAGAAAACTGTAAAAACTATTGTTAGCTATAGTTATTTACTAAACTATATTTAACTATTAAAACTATAGTGAGCTTCTAAAATTATATTGATATTATTTGATAATATGAAAGATTTTTTTATAAATATTAATATATTTGGTACAGTATAAGACAGTAAAAAACATTCAACCTATATATATAGGTGCCAATTTTGGTGCTTATATAATCAATTCTGCTTGGCTAATTTTGTGTAATTGATTTTAATTGGTTAAAAATCTATATATGTTTTCTTTTCTCTATATTAAATGCCAATTTTTTAAACTAATATAAACTTTAATCCTTATAACTTTTTTAAAACAAATAATAAAAAAAATCTCTAACAGAAATGTAGTTTAGCTAAAAATTTATCAATTTACTAGAGGATTTTTTGATTTAATTTTTTTTAAAAAATAGTATAATAATTTAAAGTTTTACTAATAAAGAGTGGATATCTTTTACTGTCTGGTACTGTAAAAATTAAATTAGAGAAAATAAAATAAATTGTATTAGCATTTATTTTCAATTGTATTAAAAAAAAAGTCTGATTGTAATAAAAATAATGCCAAAACATCAACTAATATATATGAAAACATACAAAAATCTAATAAAAAAAAAAAGTCTATATAAAAAGGAAATCTTAGAAATTGATAATATACAGTTTATACAGATCGCTGATCAACTGTTTAAACTACATAAACTATATAGTTCCAGTTAGAACTATACAGTTTGAAGAGCAATCCATATAAGTACAAATATGATGATATATAATCCATATTATCCATATTTGATTTTATATAATCTGTATTATATGGATTTTGATTTTATATATCCAGATTATTCGAATTTAATAGTTTACATCATAGGGTGGGGTTGAGCATGTACTATATCAATATCTTACATTACACAAAAAAAATTAGTTAGACCAAATTCTTTTTAAATTGGCCAATCATATTAAAGCTTATGTGGGAGGGAGCCCTCATAGTAAATGAAAATTATATAAAAATGTCAGCCAGCACCCTTATCTTAATAAAATTTTGGGCAATTTTAATTTGAAAAAATAGTCAAATTTGTTTAAAATTGTCCCATATATAATATTGCCTTAGAGTTGTTAATACTACCTATACTAGTGTTTCTATGAACCTGAACTAGACCAAACTTTAAGTTGAGTTCAAGTTCAGTTCAAAATTGAACCAGACTTATTTTTAAAAATACAGTTCAGTCTGAGTTCAATATTGAACTTTTAAACCAGGTTCAAGTTCAGTTCAGGTTCAGTTCAAAATTCATGAACTTGTTCAAGTTCAATGAAACATCTATAAATTGTCTTACATAGGCTGGGCTTGGTCTCAAAAAGTTGAACTATAAAAACTAGACCAAAATTCAAAATACACAAATAGTCTATAATTAATTCGGTTAGCCAAAATTATAACATTATTATAACCATGGTAATAGCTACATCTAAAGATATGACTCAAGATTTCATTCAAAAAATCTTAATTTTATTAATATTTGTTGTAAAATTTTCAATATATTTATATCTTCGAAGTTGCTTGAAAACTCGACTTGCTAACATCTAAGTGTTTGCAATTTTCAAAATAATAAACTTCCTAAAAAATTTTTTTCAATTATTCTCTAGCGAAGATGTTGTGAAAGCATCATGTTTCTGTTTTGATTAGAAATTCTGCACTTAAACTTCACGAAATTGCATCTCATCTGGCCTAAATTATATATACTTAATTTTCCTATATAAAATTCAGATGGGATAAAATGCGCATGAATGCGCATTAACGCGCACGATTAAGGAATCATGCGCATGTATGAACCCCATCTCTATTCGGCACATATATCAGTTACCAAGCATTTCTTAAATATTAGACATTATTTAAATAATACAGACACATAGAACATAAAAATATATTTCAATAGATTTATAAGTTTATTTTTTATATATATATATTTAAACCATAATATACACGAATAAATTTGCGTTAGAAACTAGACTAAATCATTAAATCAGGGAGCTTTTAAGACTAGTATAGTTCTAGAGAAAGGTCTATAACAGCGTTAAATTATAAATTTATAATATTATTAATAATGAATTAGTAACTGGCCAATACTAACGCTGGATCACGTATTTAATAAAAACGAAAAAAATGAAACCCGAAATAAAAGTGCATCTCTCAAATTTCAATCTTATATATATATATATATATTATTGTTTTCTCTTAGAAGTTTGATGTATATATACATTTAAATAGCTTAATCATGTCATAGAAGGTTTCACCGGAGAACCTTATAAATATTTAATTCCATACATAATTAAAAAGTTACGAATATTAAAACATTAATATTCGAATAGTTCCCATAGAAGTTTATCTATGGGTGAACCCGATGCGTTAAAGAGATAAAAGTCTTCATAGTACGAATACAAAGACATTTGTTGAGAAAAATTTTCGGTAGAGTTTAACTGTGGGCACTCAGTGTCGTATGCGCTATCATTCGGTTTATTGAATTTTTTATTGTAATCATAAGGCTTAAAACGAACACCCAATTTCTTTTGCGCGTTACTGAATTTGTAAGCATTACGGAGGGACGCCACAAATTGATAATCATTCTTTTTTATTTCAGACCATAATTCCCGAGAGACCTCGGACACAAACACCCATTCGGTGTTTAGCCCTAAGGCAGAGATGCAATTTTTTAATATTGATCTAAAGAGTATGAAATAATTAGGTGTTCCTTTGTTAGAATCATTAACTGACTTTTTGACATCCTCCTGGTCAGGGATTTTAAAGACCACATATAAGCCAGAGTATATAACTCTGTATTCCTCATCTTGACGCGCGAAAAAGATGGTGTATTGAGAAATAGTTGAGGTCGCAATTATTGAATGTACTGGGGGAGGACCACTCAAAGTCAATGTACAAATCATTTCGTTAAAACTGAGTTCGCCAAATAACAAGCTGAAGAGAAATGAGTGCTTTATATAAAAAATTTATTCATATGAGTGACGGAAAGGGAAAACCTGTAAACCATTTCACTCATTATCATTGCACCCCTATAAGAATTAGGGGTGTGTATCACTGCGATGATAATGAGTGGAATGAAATGATTTACAGGTTTTCACTTTCCGTCATTCATATGGAGAAATGAAAGAAGCATATATTGTCGGAGTCACAATTCCAATTGCGAACGCTAATTTAAATAATTAATAACTATTAAACAATCAAAAATAAAGTTTTCGGCAATTTCCACTAAACTTAAATTCATTGTAATAAAATCAAGGTTCATTCATAAAACATTCATACTGACATTATATAGCTATTCATATAGACATTTATATTAATTATATGAGCTATTTTATCAGATCAGCTATATTAGATATATACAAAGATTTTATAAATCTAAAAAAGATAATCTTTGAAAATGTTTCTTTACTAATTGGTAAAAAAATTATCCGAATTTTTTTATTAAATATAGGTAAGAATCACTACAGATTAAGTAATAATTATAAAGACACGTTCTAATATGATTTTATCTTTACTATTACTTGCATCATTGCGATTTATGAAATACATCGGAATTTAAAAATTAGATTACTAAATTTCTATGTTTAATTGAGGTTAGATAATTGGGAATGTGGATTAGACGCGTTATTATCAGGTTTGTCGATCAATTTCGGGCACTCCTATCGTACTCAATCAAATGAGTAAGATGTTTTTGAAAGGGTGCCCGAAATTGATCGATAAACCCGATAATTTAGATCAAAGATCCAGAAAATTTTTTTTAGGGCATAGCATTGATTAATTAATATGTAATTTGGTACCTAAAATTTAAGTTTGGGGAATGCTCAATAATGTTATTTAATTACGTGAAACATCAGAGATAATATATTAAATTAATGGTAACAGTGCTAATTATCAATAAGACGATACATAATACGATTTGCGATTTTATCGTGCATGTGCATCATTTAAAGTTTTTTTGTATCAAATACCATTATCGTTCAGAAATCTTGTACTCTATTAAGCAAATTTGGGAAGTGTAATCGGAGTTTACTATCCCGAAATACTTTAAATATCTAATACTTAACTTTTTAGTCGTGAAGCATTTATCATTTATTTACTTAGTTTTATTTTTTTACATACGTTTCCAAAATAGTGGTATCGTAATCAAAACTAAATGTATGAATTACAAACAACCTAATTTAATTATATTGTTAAATGAGATTATTCATTTTGCTAGATTGGTAAAAAAAAAGCGTTCAAAATATAAATCTATTTTGGACATTTTGCTAGTAATGAATAAATAGTTAATTTTTTATAAAATAATTTAGAAGAGCAAATTACGTAATTATAATTCTGTTGTTCAAATTTAAAAGGTTTAATAATTTTCATTGCTCAATGCAACATTAATGAACTTTGCACGTTCTTCGTGTTATCATCGCGCTCAAAAGGAAATCTGAAAAAACTGCTATTGGTATCTTAAAAGTTGCTTTTAATTCGCACGTACATTATATCATCTGTTTACCGTTCCATATTAGTACAACCGTATACAAATATAGCAGGTGTCTCATTAAAAAGTTGATATTATGTTACATACGGATCTTTTCCTTTATTATAATTGTAGAATTTCAATAGATTATGCATAAAAATTCTCTGCGGGTAAATTTAAAATATAATTTCTTGAACCCTTGTTTAAAAATTTTTACAAGAATTTTTTTATCAGGAATTTGGTGTATGATTAGATGCAAATTCATGCATCCGATTGGATATTGCATTGACAGTATCATACGCCGTCGGGATAAGCGGAATGTGATTTCCGTTAGCTCAAGCGCAAAGTATTTTGCATACGTACGTATCTGGTATTTGATCAGCGCGATCTCCATACCTTGTGACATCAATATTTAAACTTAATCTAAGCAAACGATGTAATACGTGGCTTTGGGGTGATACAAATTTAAGAATTTTTGCTAATTAGAAAACGCAACGTTATCGTTATCGGCTCTGGAACGAGATTACGTAATTATTTTAATTATTTGAGTTGAAATACGATTCATTATAGGAAATTTCTTTAGTTAATGTCACTCGTGTGCGCATACGAGAGTGTTACTAATCTCATCAAAAAAATATCCCTGTTATTTTAATCATTTCAATATTTTACGTATACTAATCCTTACACGTGAACGAAATTATAAGATAAGCCTTGTAGATCCAATCGAAATTACTAAAATGAAATTTACAGATTATTTTCTTTATAACCTTGAATACTACCTTGACACTATGTCATGAGGATCCTTATTTTTCCATAAAATTTTCCTTTTTTAGTTCAAACAAGTATTTCCACAATGCGTAACCATTATACAGTTATAGATGCTGCTAAATTTAGAGATACGTTAAAAGCATTGCAACACTTTATTTATCTATCGATTTAAAATCAATTATATATGCTACGCCCTTGACGAAATTCAATTTGCTGGTCAAAGCTTAAAACATGATAGTCCGTGTTCATTAGAGAAAATTCTAACTAGAAAATAGTCAGATGCGCATGAATTTCGCATTATTCCAAAAAATGTGCGCATTTCCGTATTTAATACACATTCATCCATATAGAGAACATAAGGAACAAAAATTAAACTTAATACGCATTAACCTTATTTATTATATAGAAAATGTTAATGAAATGTTATAAAGAAGGTTTCATTTGTTATTAATGGTTCTTTTTAAAATGTGCATTGGTGCGCAGAATCCGAAAGATGCACATTTTTCCCATTAGCACCGAGTACAATCCAAAACTTAAAGTAGCCTACGATTATACATGGGTGTCTAAATTACTCCTCTTAATAAAAAATTATTTCGACATTTAGTCTGTTGAAATTAATTTTTCTTAATGGCGAAATTAAATTTCATAGTTGTTGAAATTTTTAGTGAAATTATTTGAATTCTTTATGTTAAAATACGTTAGGTAGTATAGTAACTTTGTGGAATTCATATAAAAAACCTAGCAATGTCGAAATGTTTGTCGAAATTGTTTTTTTTAAAAAATAATTTAGACACCCATGTATAGGCACGGCACAATGTGCTAAGCACAAAGTGCCGGGCACTGTTATGGGCATGGGCACAAATGCCAGGCATTAACATGGGCACGACACAAGGTGCCGGGCACAATTAAATAACAAATACCAATTTTTGTGCCCGTGCCCATGCCCATGCCAAGTTTTGTACCGTGCCCATGCCTGAATTTTTGTTGAACACGGGCACGAGCCCGGGTTACAGACCGCAGATGCTTTGTAAGAATATTATTCTAACATATTTTAACTTGTTTATAATAATATATATTAGTATTGAAAGAGAGAAAGAATTTGCAAAAGTACTACATATAAATACTATTTTAATTTTTTGATAAAATATAGATAATGCATTTGCTAAGGCCCTTTATACAAACACCATCTTAAAAAAATTTCTTACAAACTTTTGGTATAATGTAAGCCCTCTTTTAGTCATGACTCTAACTCTGATTTCTGCATTTCTCAGCGTTCACTTATTTGCACATGTAACACAAACCATATATGAAATGGATCTATGTATTCAAAGATAAAATAGATGTACTAATTAAAAGTGTCGAATGCAATTTTGTAAATAATACACACTATTCTTAGTAGGAGCCTGCAACCTGGGCTCATGTCTGTGCCCAACAAAAAAATCCAGGCATGGGCATGGGCACAGAATTTTGATATTTGTTATTTAGTCGTGCCTAGCACCAGTGTTAAAAATTCGGCACGTGCAAAAACAATACATACACAACGAATTTTTAACACTGTCTAACTTTGTGCCCATGCCTTTAATAGTGCCTGGCACTTTTGTGCCTATAGGCACAGGCATGGGCATAAGGCACTAATGCCCGGCCTGGTCCCAATGTGCCGGCATGAGCATTTTCAGAACCCTAATTCTTAGCTATTGATACTTACTCTAACTAACTTGACTTTGTAATTTTACATATATCGATCTATTCCAGGCGCAGATAAGTAAACCCATTTCTTGCGGTCCTATTGGATTGCCAGCTATGGCTCGCGATTGATAAATACGAGACGAAGAAATTATGGATTGACTTAATTAGCCGTAGTGCGCCGTAATTGTCACAAGACTCTGAATAATACAGTACTAAAAAAAGGTCATATGTGAAAATGTAAATAAGCAGTAAATTTAATTGGTTAAACAATTTTTTTAATCAATCAAACCTCAAAAAAAGTAGATAATCAGTGCAGTATTATTCGGGGATTACTATAAATAAACTAAGTACGTAAAGATAGAAGTTTAGTGTTATCATTAAAAGACTATAGCGATAAGTTGTTGCTTATATGTGTAAAACTTCACTCCTGTCATTTTTAATTAGTATATAAAGATATGGTTTAGACATTAATTTTTGAGTATTTTCTCTTTTTCGTTTTTCGCATGTGTTCGGAAATCATGCTGGGCTGATCTGTTTCTTTTTTAGGAGTTTGTATTACCGGCAACCTTACTCAAGTATGGGCAAATCAAAACAATCGAATAATCGTCACGACTTAACTTTTCTGAAAAGAAACATTCTTTGACAGCTACCTAGACACAAAGAAAACATTTTTGACAACCGTCTATTAGTTCACACGCCGAAATTCTATCTACAAATTCAATTAAAACACACGAAGATGATAAGATTTTTAAAGTTAAATATTACACAAGCGAAGGTATTTATATTTTTTAGAAAAGTTAAGCTTTTTAAATCTCATTTTTACGTGATTAGTGCAAAGACACACTCTGAAATTCATGTTTACTCACATAATAAATAGGATAACACAAGCCTTTCAAAACAATATGACCTGAAATCAAAGCTTTTCTAAAAGAATGCGAATAAATCCTGGCGAATACAAAGAATATTGTATTCGCTGTTGGAAAGAAGGGTACATCTCAAGAAACTGTGCCCAAAAATACCAGTCACTGCCGCCATTTTAATTGCATGAGAGGCGAAATAAGACTTACTATAAGATGGAAGAAACTGTGCCCAAAAATACCAGTCACTGCCACCATTTTAATTGTATGAGAGACGAAATAAGACCTAATATAAGATGGAAGAAACTGTGACCAAAAATACCAGTCACTGCCACCATTTTAATTGCACGAGGGGCGAAATAAGACCTAATATAAGATGGATACATATTATGAGACAAAATATACAAATTTATTTTATTATTTCTTTTTTTCTATATAGAATTAGATTGTTAATTATATAGTTATAACAAATTTTCTGATTAGCTAGGTAATTTATTATGGTAATACTTGGGTGGAAATTTTTTTGACAATAGTTCAAGTTATTATATCAAATTAAATATACTGTATTTCTGAAAAAAACTAAGTAATAAATGGCCTTTCTTTTTACCGTATGCCACTGCTCACTGTATTCCCTAAAATAATACCTCATGATTAAGACCCGGGTATTACTCATCATCATTACCAAACTGTTTTTTAAATAAAACCCGGATATAGTACCCAGTTCTTCATACAATTCAATTTTAAAAATGGAATTCTTGAATAAGACCCGGGTACTGCATATGGTACATCATGGTTTAACGTTTTTTATTACAAATTATGATTTTAGAAGTTAGATTGAAAAGTAATTTCTTCAGAAAAAGAAAATGTAGAACTTTCTTTGAAGAAAGTTGAAAAAAATAATCGGATCTGAGCAAGAATGATTTACTTATTAATACTGGTTAGTGTTAAGTCCTTAATCATAAGTAAAGAAGTAGAACTGTAATGTGGTGTTAATAACACAAACAGTATTGTAATACGGTATTATATGGGTTGTTGCCTAGCAAATCAGGGCTTAGAGAGGTTTTAACCAAAATTAAGTTTTTTAGTGAATTATATTCCTAAGTATGTGCTTTACTCATAGTAAAAATTTGAATACTTATTAGCATATTATAATTTAGTACAATTTTGTACGCAGTTTTTTTTATTTAATCTAGGATTATATTCTAAATTTAGATCGGCAGTTGTTCTGCAATTTTTTATATGTCGTGATTGGCTAACTGAATTTCAGAATCCATGACGTAAGTGTTTGTATAATACATAGGTTATCAATATTCTAATTTTATCACAATACCAAATTTTGCATCAAAATGATTAATCGTTGATATTTACAAATAAAAAATGTGGTTGCCAGCCCCAATTTGCTAGGCAACAACCCATATGATAAATTTCATAGACTCCTCAATATACTAGAATGTTAAAGATAAAACCTAAATATTTATTATACTGAAATATTATTCGAAATATTTTTATAAAATTATTATCGGTATCATCCATCATTCGCAACAAATAATAAGCTAAAAATAATACAGTTTATCATTATTTGTTATAAATCGATACACAATAACGATATTGTAAGACTTACAGCACATGATGTATTAAAAGCCACGAATCGTGAATTTTTAATATCATCACAATGGCATAACAGATAATACGCAATGTTACGTACGTGCGTACGAACGTACAGTACATACAATGTAAATTTCAGTGTTTTATAATTGCTTATAATGCTTATAATGCTCATAATGTTTAATATTAAATGTCATAATGCAGGAACCTATTTTTTTCCAAACCGTTATCGAGTACCCCTTACTTTCAAAAATAATCGGGGAATATTAATATTTTTTGACCAAGATATCCAAAAAAGAAATTCATTATGTGTTAATATCCACGGGAAATAGGGCTATGTTAAGCACATTAGATTTTCATGTAAAATTGCTTTTTATATTTGAAACCTAACGTTAAAAAAAATAAACAAATATATATGTACGTACATAGTTTACTGAGTTTTTTTCAAAAACTTTGTATTCTCTTATACAGTATGCAGTATATGATACACTATATATTATATTTATATTTTGTAATTTTTATAAAATTTTTAAAATATCATATAAAAGAACTTGATTGGTGGATCGTTTATTAAATTTATATGTTGAAATATAAATTTTCGAAACTAATTAATTAATACGTATACAGTATAATTAAATAATTAATGTTTAAACATTAGCAAATATTTCAGTACGTATTTTTAAAAGATTAACATTGGATATGTTTAATATAGTACGTATACGTACGTATACGTACGTATCAGGTTTATTGATATTTCGTATAGACAGATTTACAAAAAAAAGATAGAGTTGGCCAGGACCCAACAAATAAAGGAATTTTGTTGGTAAAATGAATAAACTGGATAAGTATAATTGATTATAACGCCAAAAAATCGCAAGTTACCAGGTAAAGTACAATTATCACACAATGTTTTGATCATATGAGAAAAAAAAAGTAATATTGAAGAATATAAAGGGTTACCTATTTTTTTTTTCTACGTACACTAGACTTGAGAAGAGGTGTTACAGGAGTAACCGCATAAACTTACATATGGGTTTCACAATTACAACAAGAACAATAAATATTCTTTTTTTATAGAAACTTTATCACGATTATTACGAATTACCGAAACACACGGAGATGATTTTAGACAAATATGGTATAATCTAATTTAATAACGTATAGTTCGATACACAGCCTTCTTGTCGTTATACCCTATAAAGGAAATTTTGTTGTATGAAAGGTTACGTTGTTTTACATTGATGTATAAAGGTCGAATGATCCATCAATTAGCCAATAAATAAAATATATATTGTATTTAAAATAGTAACAACCTAAAAATAAATTCACAATCATCATATGATTAAAAAAAATGCACAATTACAACTTTTTTTTGAATTTATAATTAAAGTTAATTGGCTATCGAGCCAGTTATAACTTGCGCCACCCCGATAATTTTAAAGATCGATCGCATTTTCTCTATATTAACAAACAAGCCTCATTAAAATCTATTTATATTATTTTTTACTTTTTATGGATTGTGTACTAATTTAACGTGGTGTAAGTTTTCACACGTGACACATATATCAAGGTTAAAATAACTGACTTTATTATTAATTCATAATAAAAAATAAATGTGCACATGATAGACCTACGTAACCATGAAACATCAGAACTTTTAATGGTTCAAACTTGGATTCTCTAGACATTACACTCAAAACCTCTTTAAAGTAAAATCATCTTTTTTAATAATCATTTTAGTTGCTCTTTTTGAATTAGTACGATGATCAAAATTTTTTTTTTGTCTTGATATTGATAATTGTAGACTATCACTATTATCGTTATTGATTATAGAATTTAAAATAATGACATAATTGTCAAAATGCATGATACAGATGCTGTATTTAATAATTACTGGAATTCATAAAATTTATTTATAAAATAAAAAATTTTTGTACTAATTCAAAAAGAGAAATATGATAATAGAATTTAATCATATGGTATATAAAAATAAATCGAAAAAATATTCAAAATGTGACTATCAACAAGTAACACATGATCGCGTAAAAGTAGAGGAGTGGTAGAGGTAGATGTCTCGATTTTTTATTATATTATTAATGGCGCAGTATTGAGTTTTTGATATATACTTTAAATTAATGATTTGCTGTAAAGTTCACCAGGCTGGCGTATCCAAAATTGAATTTAATTGGTTGTATAATGTGGCAAAGCTTTGAGGCTTATTCACATAACATAACGTATATAACTGGTATACGTACAATATTAGGTATCGGCATATCTCTATATTTATCTGTTATGTAAGTACATACATACGTACGTACGTACATATGCATCGATACTTACATACCAGATACATATTTGACATGCGTATAGAATCGTTGAGTTCTTTCAAAATCAAAACCACATTGTCACATCTGACGCATCTTAATTTAACTGCGCATAATTTCTTTCACGGTTATTCGAGCATGCACTTTACTTGTCAGTAAAGAAGAACAAAAATTATATAAGGATGCTTTATTCTTTAAATATTTGCTTAAAAATGATTATTTACTTTTTTGTGTCTGACCTACATTGTACAATTATTTTAGATATCATATATATATGCTAAATATATACATTGTGTATATATACATTGTATATCTACGTATTGATTGATATTTCACTAAAATTTTATTCTACTTATTTATATTAATTTATCACACTGTGTTTTGTACGGTATATAAATAGAGTGCACCCTCCTTTTATTAAATTTAAATTTATTATTTGCATAATCGAAGAGTGGCCTTATTTTATCTTTTTTATTTTTTTTTTTAAAGAAGAAAAAATAAAAATAAAGATACTACTGTAGTAATATCATTATCATTACTTTGACACTTTTGTTTTTCCTTTTTGTATTAATTTATCCATGAAGAAATTAAAGCGTCTCTTTTCACCAAATTCTACTTCTCCGGCCACTGACTCAGATAATAAAGGTCAAAAACATGGTCTATTTCGCAGAGCAACTTCAGGCTCTTCTATAATAGATTCAAAAATAAAAAAAAAATCTTGGAGATCTCATCATTCTTTAAATCAACCACCAAAAAATGATTCGAGAGGCGCTGGCGCTTTAAATTTAGATACAGATATTTATAACGATAATAATAATAATGATCTACAATTTACTCAATCTCCAGTTGAGAATTTTCTAAATGTTCCTGGATTAGATAATTCTTCATTACCTCACGAAATTAATTCAAAAGATAATCCCCCACTATCTCCAACTACTCGTCATAATGAAGCTGATGAATTTATTCAAAGAGCTATACAATATCATGAAGCAAATGAATTAGAAAAAGCTACTTATTATTTTAAATTAGCTGCTGAAAAAGATAGCCCTTTGGGTTTATTTTTATACGGTATTGCCCTAAGGCATGGTTGGGTATGTTTTTATTTATTTATAGTTTTTTTTTTTGGTTTTCCTTTTTTGTTAATACATTGTTTTTTTTTTCTTTATTAATACTTTTTTTTTTTCTTATTTTTACAAAATAGGGTTGTAATCCAAATCCAAAACTTGCCGTACGGTACTTACAAAAAGCCGCTGAATCTGCTGTTACAGATCTTCACACTTCAATGTCAGCGAATCCAAGTTTCGCTCGACATGAATTAGTATTAGCAATTTACGAGCTTGGTAATTAATCAATATTATTTCACTTTTATTTTTTATTTTTCATCATGTATGTATATTAACAAAAAATTTCATTTATTATTGATTTTAGGTATATGTTTCCGTCATGGTTGGGGCGTACCAAAAAATAAACAAACTGCTGTTTATTATTTTGAAATCGCTGCAAACCTTGGTGATCCTGACGCACAAAATGAGCTAGGGTCTTGCCTTGAACGTGGTGAAGGTGTCAAAAAGGTATATATCTCTCTTTTAATTACAAGATAATTGTATTATTTTACCAATTTTTTATATATCTGACAATTCTTGCTATATAATAGGATATGAAAAAAGCTGCTAAATATTTTCGAATGGCTGCCGCACAAGGTGCAGGAATACTGGGAAATTCATGGATATATAAAAAGAAATACGATGAGGATGAGTAACTATAACCTAATCAAATAAGCTTAGAACATCATACAAAAAAAAAAAAAAAAAAAATCACATATCACAATTTTTATTCGTTTTATTTATTACATGATAAATTCAATTTATTTAAAGATTATTGTAAATAGTTTATATAGCGTTATTCATTTTTTCTATTTTGTACTGTACCATTATTTGTAGTATAAAAGGAGGATTTGAAAATATTATTAATGTTTTGTAATATTATTATTTTATTCATTATATAAGTACTAGTATCAATATTTTGTTACTAGCATCAAATCATTATAATACATTTTTATATACATTTCTATATAATATATATATATATATATATATATATATAATGAAATAAAATAAAGCGAACCAACATATGCAATTCACTTTAAAAAATTTATAAATTTATAAATTAATATAATTAATGATCTAGAATTTTTTTTTGAAAAAATTCATATTTATAAAAAATTCATTTCAATATGATTGTAATTAATTTGATATATAGTTAGACTATGAATTTTCCAAATCCTTTTTGATAACTAATAATAAATTCAAATTATATTAATATTTAATTTAAAAAATTTTAATATTTTTAAAATATTTTTTTCGTTTCTTTTTAAGGTTAAGCTAAATTATAGTGCCAAAATTGTTAATAAGATTTTAGTAGATAATATAAATTGGTATAAATTGTTCATAAACATAAAAATACTATATATGGTGTACTAGAATAAATATGCTTAATGAACATGCCCGGGCGCGAGAAGGCGCGTCTCTAGTCCGAAACATGAAAATACACACGTACAGTATGATTGTTATACGTATTAAAGTAACATTTTCGAATAACAATATTATTATTTTATTGATGTATATACAATACAATACTTACTCGAAAAAGTTCAATACATTAGTAATTATACAGTATCTAAAGATTCGAAAAATTATTGGAAGTTCCCAATAAATATTAATAAAGATCACTAACTAAATGTAATATCTTGAAACAAATTATATGTATTAAAAATTTATGGTTTTTTTTTTTTCGAAATTCTAAAACTTTTACTTTCTATATTTAGATAACTTTATATCTTTGTATTTGTTACATAGAAAGACTTCTATTTAATTCCAAATTAAGTCATGCATAAAAATTTGTTTTCTAGAATCTGAAAAAAAATTTAAAACCGAGGTTTGTTGAAACATGCATTGCATTGCAGCATTGTATATTAATACAACTAATACTGGTTAATACTAAACCCCCTCTTTGGTGGTTTTTTATGTTATCACTTTATTTGGGAATTAAAATCTATCCGAAAGCTTGATGTATTAATACAGTTAATCTAGATAATACTGTAGCCCCTTATTGTTATCACTATTTAGGAATTAAATCCATCAGTAAATTTTGTACTGTATAATAAATAACTTGTAAAACTGACCCGTAAAACTGACCCGTTGGGCTATAATCAATTGAGTACAGTGTTGCCAATTTTTTTGACCTTTGGCCAAAAGTTTCCAACTTAAATAATATTAACCAATCATACTGTATTACTAGCTTTGCTATACAACTGGTTGAGTACGTACTATACTTTTAAAAATATGAAAGTAGTAGTATAAGTGCAAAAATACTATTCCTGATGGGTCAACCGTACTGAACTTGATGGGTTAAAAAGTTCCTGATATAGGGTTCTAAAAATGAACCCGATCCTAATTTTTTCATATATTATACTTCGCTATAGTTATGAGGGAACTCTATCAGGAACGTTACATAAATTGATTTATTAACCTTCTTTGATCGTGGAGTTCTATAACTCAAATATATTCACTATGTATGCTACTTATACCGTTCCTGATAGATCGTTAGTACTGTTAGTGGTAATTATAATGAATTACGGCATTGCGCTCACACTACTAAGCGCTGTTCCTGATAAGTTAGGAAAAAAGATTTGTTCTTGCGTTACAGTATTGGAGTCCTACGTACGTAGTGTATTATTTTTTTTTTCACATGATATACAGTATAAGGGCGTGAACAAAAATTGATTGGTTAAATAGAGGGGATTGCTTTATCGGTACAACAATGATCGACACGAGCACCCCAAATTTTAGACGTAAATTTTAAAATTGCTTATAACTTTGAGCGAAGATATCTCGGCAACCAGCCAACAAAATTCGATGACCTTTTTTTATATTTTGGTTCTTCAGAGCGATAGAATCATAATTTAAAAAAAGTTTATCAAATTTGGTTTGCTAGATCTTTATTCAAAATCAAACCGCTTATTAATGCAGAAAATTTTTGAGTGAAGATAACCCTAACCAAATTTGATGAACTTTTTTTTTTTATTTTGATTCTACAGTATTGTAAAATAAAAATAAAAAAGTTTATCGAATTTAGTTAGCTGGTTGCCAAGTTATCTTCGCCCAAAGTTTTATAAAAACTTCGCTGCAGTCTAGTCTTTATTGATAGGCGTTTTAAACCTCAGCAACCACTCAATCAAATTTGATGAACTTTTTTTGTAATGTATTTAACTCTTTTCGATGATCACTGTACCAAAAAATCTAAATATATTTTTTTTTAAAAAATATAATTGCTTGTATATAGCTAGAAATAAGTTTTGAAACCATAGGTCAGCAGCTGTTATTTAAAGATAGTTCTTATACACTACTTGTTAATAGCTTTAGAGTTTATCACTTATTGCATGTTGTTTAGAAGTAGTTCTTATATACTACTTGTCAACAAGTTCAGAATTTATCACTTACTGATAAACAAAGTATAGCACTTCTGGATTATTAGTTGTTTTATTTCTTTTGAAGGTATATATACTTTCCTTGCATCATAATCAAAAAACTCTTTCCAATGATCATTTGTTTCAAATTTTTTCAAAAAATTTTCTTAATAAATACATTATAATTAGTTGAAAAAAGTAATAAGTAAAATAAGTTAGAAAACTTCGGCACCTGTTATTTAGAGGTAGTTCTCATATGCTACCTGCTAACAGGTTCAGAGTTTATCACTCACTGCAGTAATGGAGAGCACTTGTTATTTAGAAATAGTTCTTATATGCTACTTGTCAACAAGCCCAAAGTTTATCACTTACTTGTTAATATTTTTTTAAGTACCTGCTTTTCGCTCGGTTGACAAGTCACTAGTATATTTTGCAAAAAAAGTATATACACTCCTTTGGTTTAGAACTAGTGGTTCTTTTCACCTATATTGCCTCTTACTAACTTCATCAAAATTTTTAACAAAAGTGGGCATTTCAGCTTACCCCCTCCAAAAAATTAGTGTTTGTTTACTTTTCTTTTTCGAACAAGCTTAATAGGGCACAACATGGGATTGGTAAACTTATATGTATTTTTTCAATAGTAACTCTATACTATGTAATGTAATATCAGCACTTTGGTTAAAATTTATCAATAAGGCTTAGCTTTATATTAGAGATATACAAAATATAGTTTTAGTATACAATTTTTACAGCTTATATCTAGCACAGGCTATAATAATGTTATTATAAATTTTTTTCTTTTCTGCCTTTTTTTTTTTCTTTTATTTGTTTTTTGCTATTCGTTTTCTTTTGCTTTGGCAGTTTTTACTTTTCTCTCTTTTGTTTTTACTTTTTTTTGTTTTAGTGTTAGTATTTTTTTCATAAGTCAGTTGGAGACTATAAATCCTTCTGTTCAAGAAGCTAGGAGAAGAAGGTTAGAAAGGAGGTAATTTTGATAGAGTGTAAATCTATTCAAAGAAGTATCAAAATATCTAGTTACAGAGTAGTCGATATGGAGATAAACTTTACTATAGCAGATCGAACATAAGCAATTTGGACACCCTTGGTGTTGCAAAAAGTTGGGTTAGTGAACACTTAAAAAAATTAAATAGACTTCAGTTGATATATTATACTTCCCTATAAGCTTATATATTATACTAATAAAGTATTAGCAAAATTGCTAAATTTATCAAAAAATATATATATATACTTTCCTTGAATATAAGTGGTTTTTTTCTTGTCTTTTTTGCCTTTCTGCCAGTCTTTCAAAATTTATAATAAAAAGTAGAAATTTGGTTTACTCTTTCCAAAAAATTAGTATTGTTTACTTTCTAAATTTGAATAAACTTAATAAATTACAACTAGGGTTCCTCAAAGTTGAATCAAATTAAATATTTATATATTTAAATTTGATCGAATCAAATAAGCTCTTGATTTGAATTTGATTTAATTAAATCAAATTCAAATCAAATTAAATTTATTTATAATTTTTATTAAGTATTTTCAAATCAAATTGAATATTTTGTCAATTTGAATTTGATTTGATTTGAAATTTCTATATTTGAATTTGATTTGAGATCAAATATTAAATCAAATCAAATCAAATTAAATCAAATCAAATTGCGAAACCCTAATTACAACTATGTGTCTTGTTTATCTGCAGATATGATACCACTTCATATAACTTGGATTGGGGTTTCTAGTTTAAAAGGTATCTAAAACTAGTTAATAGTTAGAAAATATTTATTAAAGCATAGCTTTATAGTTGAAATATATAGTACAAATATTGTATTTGTTATATAATTTTTTTTTAAACTTAATATAGTATAAATCTTTTTTTTTATTAACTTTTAGGTTAATTGCTACTTTTTAATAGAGGTAAATTACTTTTTTATTTTTGTTAGCTCTTAAACTTTTCTCTTTAAAGATTTGACTGAAGATATAGTAAAAGACAACACTAGTATTAAATGGTATAGTTATACAAACATGGTCGAAAATAAAGATTATATAAGAGCATGCAGTAAATTTTACAATAAACCAGCATTTAGTAACATATCAATTAGTATAAATACAGAAGAAAGCAGAAATTACAATACTGATAATGAAATTTGTTATTGCAAGATAAATTACTTAATTGCTAATTTGTTACGTATAAGATACATGTAAATTTTTTTATACATATATAAATTATACTATATC
>CAJVPY010001266.1:0-20301 GCA_910591965.1 Dentiscutata erythropus | reverse complement strand
GATTTTTGCGCCGAAAGTAAAACCTCAAATAAAAAAAAAAAAAAAAAAAAAAAAAAACCGCAAAAAAGAAAAAAAAAAAAAAAAAAAAAAAAAAAAAAAAAAAAAAAAAAAAAAAATATTAATACTATGAAAATCATCAATATTGAGAAAGATATTAATATTGAAAAAACAATCAATAAAACTTATAATGATATAAATTTGTTTTATGATTCAGAGTTGGATGAAGCAAATAATAGTTTAAATAAATTGTAGGAATATTTAGAAAATAGTAACGAAGATACAGAGTTGGATGAAGCAAATAATAGTTTAAATAAATTGTGGGAAGATTCAGAAAATAGTAATAAAGATATAGATTATTTAGTTAGTGATATTTAAAAGGATATATTTTATGAAGAAATATTATCAAATTTATATTTTATTTTATTATTTTTTATTTTTTTTTATTTGTATTTAAATATATATAGTTGATAAAATCTAGAATTATATATAACAACATATTTTAGTTTTTTTAAAATATTATTAAATAACTACTTTAGCTTTTTAATAATAAATTGAACATTATTTGATTTTTAAACTGTTATTTTAATATTAAAGAACATGTATACAGAATAGGTTTATCACTTATATACAAATCTTATATATAATATTAGTGTACTAACTTAGGGTGCTCTCAAGCATCTTCCTAAGTATAGTTAGATAGTGATTAAGATAATGCACAATCGTTATAATCAATGAATGCAAAGATAATGATTCAATCTTAAAAAAAAAAAAAAAGATTTGATTATAGAAAAAAAATAATGTTTGATCTCTAATATATTATCAAAAAATAAAATATATATTTTTATTGTATTATGTATTATATTAGTATATTTTAAATTTGATTGGATTGTTTTTTAACTTACAAACTTACCATACATTATAAATTTTGGATATAACTTACATGTAACTTACATGTAAGGTAAGTATATAAGTTACAACTTTTACAACCCTACACACAAGCCCAAATAGCAGTACCTTTAAAATAAAAGAATTGAAGATGTTAGTGTTGATATTTCTCAGTAAAATAATGACATAATACTAGCCTAAGCTAGTAGAAAACTTATCTAAGACTCAACAATGTTACAATGGAACTTAAAAAGCTCTAAAACTCAGACCAAGTTTTTCTATGCCTCTTTTTGAAGCCTTTTGCTTTAGAGCTTCAGTCTTATTATTTAGTAATTTAAAAATAGATTTAAAACCAAAATTTATAGAATTTTAAAAACTATGATTTTGTTTTTAGAAGTATATTACTTAAAATTTGGAAGTTATTTATTTTGATAATAAAAATATAGCATAGCAGAAATTCAGTTTGATTGGTTGTTAAGATACCCCAGAAAAAATGTTGACTATACCCTGGATAAAGTACTTCCAGACAAAAATTTTATAACTTGCAAACTTTTAAAAAATAAGTTAATACACTCCAAAGACATATTAAAATTTACAATATACTAATTTAGTTTTGTATTAACAACTTTAATTTAAATTTTATAAGGGTTTTATTATTTTTTCTGCAATAAATATCTACTAAATAACACATACACAACTATTTCTAACACACCATTACTATCACTTATATATTATAAACAAACTATACTTGTTTCTATAATCAAAAATACTAAAAATACAATTTAAAATAATAGTTCAAAATAATGCTTTTACTTGTAAAAACACAAACAAACTAGTTGAAGAAGTATTTTTCAATTTCAACTCACCAATTGTTTAAACCACTAAACTACCTTCCAACCTTTCAAAATATTCATCTCTTATCTAGTTTTTGAAGCTACTACATTTTATTGTATCTTAGATTAAAAAACAATAAGTAAACTACCAAATGACTTAAATTACTTGTAATGTTTTGTATTACAAAAAAAGTTTTATATAACACAATGATTTTTTACTATTAAAATATTTTAAAAATTACAATTGACTATCTAAAAAAAAGGTTATTGCCAATTATATTTATCCTAATAACAGCAAATTAAAACAAACTTCTGCTATGTTATAAAAGTATTAACTTTAATACTATATTGGCATGTAATAAAAAAATTTATATTATTTGTTCAACAACTATTTTTTCAATAATATAGTCAAACCTCCCTATAATCACACACTCAGGATACAAAAAAATGTGATTATAAAGAAGTGTGACAATTATAGAGGTTAAATATATAATATTTAATAATGGTTTGTTTTTAAAAAAACATGCTTATATAGAAAATGTGTTTATATAGTAGGTGACTATAGAGAGGTCTAACTGTATTTTCAAAAATATTGTTGGGAAATGGTTGTCAAACAAATTGTTGTTAGGCAAATAATATGAATTCCTTAATATATAAGTAGAGTATATTATAGTATTTTGAAAGTGTTTAAGATTAACAAAGCTATAAAATTTGGTATTAAAGGTGAAACTGTTTTAACAATAAAGAACATTACTATTGTTCTTTTTTAAAATACAATTTAGCACAAAATATACAAAAGTTTTTCATTTAAATAATTTTTACATGTTTATTAAAATATATTATATTTATTTGATATTTATTATAATCCTTTTAAGTTAAATAATTTTTGTACTTGTATTACATATGTTAAACTTTGACAAGTTGCTATCATTCTAACTTATAAAAGTTTTGAAATATAACCAATAAGACCATTTGAAGTTATAATAGATCTTATTTAGTATAGGTAGGAATATATAAATATTATAAGATTATTTAATACAGTCTAACCTTTCTATAGTCATGCTTTCGGTTTCAAGAAATTTTGTGCTTATAAGAAATTGTGCCTGTATAATTGCTTATATTTTATATAAGTTTGTTCTAAAAATTAGTATGCTTATAAAGAGGGTGTAACTATATAAGTGTGACTGTATAGAGGTCAGACTATATAAAAAAACTTTAACTCTAACCCAAAGCTAACTATAAACTATACTATAACTCTCACCCTGTTTTGATTAGTTCAAATAATTATTTTTATATTAAATAATCTTATAATAGTTATATATTCTTACTTATACTAAATATCAACCGTTATAATTTTATTTAATGTTTATTTCAAAGTAGAAGGGGAGAGTCAAATTAAAAAAACATTATATAAAGTGTCATTAATCAAAATGTAGCTTATTGAGATTGATCATTTTTTTAAAATTGTTATACAAAATAATAAAAAATTAGAAGATAATTAATTGTAACATGTTACTTGTAACAATCTACTTAGTATAGCAAATAAAAATATATATTATCTAAATTTTAAATTTATTATTAGCAAACTGTAAAGTTGTTATAATATATATATAAGTTTTTATATACAAATATTAATTTTTTCTTAATATTTATTATGTTTATTTATATTAACTGTGTTAGATTAAAATGAAAATTTCTATTTTTTAAGGAAAATTTAAATTTTTTAGTAATATTTTTTAGGTTTTTTTAGCATTAGGGTTAGAGTTATAAATAAATGAGTATATATAGATTTTATAAGCTTTAAAGGTAAGAAAGAGAGATTACCAGTTTCATTTTAATCTGAGTTTATTTTAATCTGCAATATTAATTGATATATGAAAGTAATAGATTTATTAACAGTAATTGTAAGATAAATAAAAATAATTGTATGATAAAATGATTTAATAAAAGCAAAGGTGGGAGTTATTTTTCTCTCAGAGCTCAAAGGCCTTCATTTATAATTAATTCTTTATTTACTTTGTGCATGGATTATCTTTTCTTTATTCACTATACTTTAATTGATTGTTTATCTCTGTATATAATATTTTTTATTCAACATTTGCAAGAATATAGCTTTATAATTTATAAGACCTTTGATTGAAGATTAGAGACCTTATACATATTACAAAAAGATATACAAAGTCAATGATATGAATCTTTGAACTCTTATTTTTACTAAATATATATTTCAAATCAGGTTTATATCAGTATTACATAATGCTAGTTAAAATTTGATTTGCTTTAATAAATTATTTAGACAGAAAAATATTATAAAAAAAGTTTATTAAAATAAAACTTATATGCTTGAAGGTTTTCATTTCACTTAATATATTCGAATAGCTATGCATCTGCCTCGGATATTTCAATATCTTTAACTTGGGTTGTTGCAATTAAAGCCTGATTTTTCAACAATCTGATTTTTTCAATGCTTGTGGCAATTGCTTTAATAATATCATTTTTATCTACCATATTATTGTTATGGATTTAACAAATACCTAAAAAAATTTTATTTACAATCAATTTCTGACAGCTAATTCACTGACACTTCAATTTCTTTAGTATTCTATTTTCTAAAATAATAAAGATGTTGGGAAGTTGGCAAAAAAAAAATACCAGAGAAATGATATTAAACCAAATTAATAATAAATGCCTGTTGTTATTGGTTCTGAGATGTGCATTTTTGGCCTCTAATTCCAAAACTCTTTGTTAGAAGATTTGTTGATTTGGTTTTTTCTATTATTTGTGTTGTTTTGCAGTGCTTAAACTTGTGAAACAACTTCTTAATTATATTAAATTTTTGTATAAATAAATATTAAATAATTTTTTATATGTATATTTAATTTAATATAATATCTTGAAGCAACTACAAAGGTGGTTAAGAAAGAGGAATTCAGAACAAAAGATGATTTATCAATCTAGTATATACAATAATACAACTATTATTTTCACAGAAACTTCTATAATAAGAATATAAAAATCAAATCACTTTAAAAATATATATATCTTTTCTAGATATTTAAAAGTTGTAAGTGCAGATAAATGCTGTGAAGATAATAAAATGCTGTAAAAGATAAAAGACTGTAAGAAATTTCAATTAATGATTTAATTAAATTTAGTACATTATAGATATCTAGATAACCCTATAGATAACTGGATAGCTCTCAAGATACCTAACCCAGGAAGTTATGAGGTTGAATATATTGTATGTAGTATTAAAACTTGGCCAAGGTTTAGTTCATTTTTTCTACATCATATATAGATCCCTTGTATATTTTTTTAAAACTTTGAGTAAAGCTTTTGTAACAACAACCTAATAAATTTTTTATTTGAACTTCACAAGTTTGTAAAATTTAAAGAAAAATTTTATAGAAATTTATTGGTAAGTTTTAAAAAATTTAGGTGAAACTTGTATATTGATAGACATTATATTATGACTTTCAAAACTTTAAGCAAAGCTTTCTCCACAACCACCTGATAAATGTCAATAAAATTTTTATCCAAATTCTACAAGTTTGTAAAATTTAGATAAAAAAAAAATTCATTAAAATTCTTCAGGCAGTTGTTAAGAAAACTTAGTTCAAATTTTTAAAAATTTAGACAAAACCTTGTTTCAAAATTTTGAGTGAAGTTTTCTTGACAACTACTTGATAAATTTTAATAAATTTTTTTTATTTGAGTTCTATCTGTATATATTTTCTGCCTAAATTTTTTAAAAACTGAATTAAGTTTTTTCAACAATTATTTGATAAATTTCAATGAAATTTTTTTATCTGAATTCTACAAAATCCTTAGAATTATATAAAAAAAAATTTTTATCAAAATTTATTAAATAAGCTTTACTCAAAGTTTTGTAAAATTTTCATTCCATTTATCAATAAACAAATCTAATCTAAATTTTTAAATCTTTGAATTAAGTTTTCTCAACAACTACCTAATAAATTTCAATGAATTTTTTTATTTTAAATTTGGAAACTTTAGAATTCAAATAAAAAAATTTATTAAAATTTGTGGGTCCATATCATTTCCTCAATCTTCACTTTCCTGACACCTTTATTTCTCTAACATCTTTATTTTCCTGATATTTTCGCTTCCCCAAACATATAAGTTTCCTCAACATATTTTTTCCCTGATTTTTCTCCAACTTATTTACTTTCCCAAAATATCCACTTTCCAACATATCCGCTTTCCCAACATACATATTATCCCTTTCCTGACATATCCCCTTCCCCGACATATTTTTCTTCCCCTTCCACTACATATTCTTCTTTTCTTATTTTTTATTTATTTATTCTTTTATTTTTTATTTTTTTAAATTTGATTTTTTTTAGCTTATTGCTTATTTTAACTTGTTTTTCTTTTATTTATTTAATTTTTAACTTATCTTTTTTATTTTATTTTTATTGTTTTCTTTTTTTATTTAATTTTTATTTTTTTTTTATTGTTTTCTTTTTTTATTTAATTTTTGGTTTATTTTTATTATTTTCTTTTTTTATTTAATTTATTGTTTTCTTCTTTTATTAATTTTAATTTTTAACTTAGCACTTTTTTTTTTGAAGTTTTTTTTTTTTAATTGGCTTGAGTTTTTTAATTTTATTTTATTTATTTATTTACTTTTTTATATTTTTTAAAAATTTTTTTTGAAGTTTTTTTTTAATTGGCTTGGATTTTTTAATTTTATTTTATTTATTTATATATTTATATACGTGATAAATGTGTATGTGTGTCGCCAAGAGAAAATAGAATTTCGGCTTCGAGTTTTCATTTATTATTTACCTGATTCAGCCCTGGAGGTATCAAAATTCAAAAGATATGGAACAAGCTGATGGAGCATATAATCTTGGACGTTGTTATGAAAATGGTATGAGAATTGAAAAAAAATATAAATGAGGCGTTCAAATATTATCAAAAATCTGCAGATATGAGACATACTGATGGAATATATGCTATCGATATGGAATAGGAATTGAAAAAGATATAAAGAAGGCGTTTGAATATTATCAAAAGTCTGCATATGTGGAGCATGCAGATGGAATATATATTGTCGGGCATTGTTATGAAAATGGAATAGGAGTTGAAAAAAGATATAACGAAACTCTGCAGATATGGAACATGTAGATGGAATATATAATCTTGGACGTTGTTATCAGAACGAAATTGGAACTGAAAAGAACGAATATAAGGCATTTAATTATTATCAAAAATCTGGACATGCTAATGGACTATATAATGTTGGACATTATTACCAGAATGGAATTGAGACTTATAAGAATAAACATGAGGCATTCAAATATTATAAATTATCAGCAGATATGGGAGATGCTGATGGAATAAATCAAGTAAGATGTTGTTAAATTAAGGGATTGGAGTTAAAAAAGATGAATATGAGGCTTTCATTTATTATCAAAAACATGACTGTAACGAAATGCAATTGGAACATATAGTATAATCTTGGGCGTTGCTATGAAAATGGAATACAGTAGGAATAAAAAAAGATATAATGAAGGTTGTTATGAAATTGGACTAAGAGTTGAAAAAGAAATTAATGAGGCATTCAAATATTATCATAAATCTGCAGATATTGGACGGAATAGGTGTTGAAAAAAACATAAAGGAGGCAGAAGTCACTATAAAGAGTCTTAATATGCTAAATTTAAAAAATCTAGACTTTTTAGCGTAACTTCAATTTTCAAATAGTAGCTAGTTAATTATTCGTACCGTTACAGCAGAAGAATATACATATTTAAACAAGAAAGACTGAATTAATTTAGGAACACAATTTACCATTTGAAACTTTTTCTGAAATAACTGTGAAGAAACCGAAGCAGTGGCCGAAAATCGAATTGAAACACTAAGAAATGTTCTTGTAAAAAAAACAAATTCATTATGTTCAAGAAAACATGAATGTATTTATTCGGTGAATGCAAAATTTCTAATTACGTTTGTGAATATTCGAATATATTCGTTTGATTATGCATGTAATAAAATCATGTTCGCTTTTTTTTTTTTAAAAAAAAAGTAATTTTTTGTTATGTAATACAGTGAAATTTTTTAATTTATTTTATCAACAAATTTTTTTAAAATTTTCTTTCGTTTTTTATTTTTATTTTTTTTATATTTTATGAATTCATTTTATTTCCTTTTTAGCGTAAATTATACGTAGTAAACGGATAATTTCTTAATTGATGAATAACACTTGTCATTTAATACTTGACAATTAATACTTGACATATAATTGAAAAGTGTTGAAAAGTCATATTTCTTCGTTGCTTAAGAATGAGGACGAGGTTTTTCTCACCTTTACTGTAAATTGATTGTTTTTCCCATTACGATTTATCCGTAAATTTCTGTACTTATTAACGTTAAGAATTCTTTGATATCTTAACTGTATCTATTACGTACATGTTACTATATATATACCGATATGCTGGATCATCATCCACCGTAGTTAATTTAAATCAGGTTATCCTGTCATTGTTCACTTTTTAGTTGTGAGAATTTTTGGCTGCTTACCCGCTATGGATTGTCAAACCTTTTAATCAGGAAATTGATAGAATCCGAATGACAGCCGTTGGTGAATCTAAATAAAGTTTTTATCTATAAAAGTTAAAAACCAAGAATAAAACGGGAATAAAATCAAGTCTTCAAGATTATACGGAGTTTTGATACATTAAGATTTTCTAAAGTATAAATTTGAGTCACTGTCTTTCCGTAAGTTTTTTCACCATCAAAATTAATTATCTATCATGAATTCTTTACATCATATTTCGTTAGATGATATAAGAGCGGTCGTTGCAATTGGTATTTTACTGATATTAATTCAATACTTTATTAGATTTATATATTAAAATATATAATATTGTTTATGAAATAAAGATTTTGGTACGACTTACAGCGGCTTCGCTTACGCAAATACGATTTCTTCCAAAAATAAGAAGTCTCCCGAAATCGAATTAAATACGACATGGTAATCTTAAAACTATTAATATCCGTCACAAATATCATAATTTCCTATAATTACAAAATTAAACAATATTTTCTCGTAATTTAGGCCTGGTAGTGAGGAAATAAAAACAAATACAGTATTGTTATATGATAATGGTTGTAGGAAAGTATTAAAATGGGGTAAACCAGCATTAACTTACGAGAAAAAAAAGATCAAGAATAGTATCAAGGAATTGGGTTCACCACTTCCATCGCCACACCCGCACGTAGTTGAAAGATTTAAATTATATCTAGACGATAAAATTGGTACTATTGAAAAACCATTGTTACCGCCAAATTTAAATTACAAAAAAGCCATTATTGATTATTTAAGGAAGATGAAAGAAGTGAGTATTTGTAAGTTTAAGATCACTTGATATTAATAATTTACGATTAAGTACTGCACTATAGATCATAGAAGAAACGCTCGATAAACGTTGGCCGGATCTAAAACTAACACAAGTATTATTCGTTTTATGTGTTCCTGCAGAATGGGTAAGTTGCCAGCTTGTCACAAAATTCAGAAAGTAAGGGGATCGTTTAAAAGTACTCAAGCTTTTTATTTTAATATTAGGGACCACACACTAAAGCAATAATGCGTGACTGCGCATACAAGGCTGAATTGTAATTAAATAATTTTCATCATAGTTTCGGAATTTAATTATTAAATATCTAAACTTGTAATCTTATTATCACTTACAATTAATTGCAGATTAAACGAATCTATCGAATCTCACCTGGAATTTACGACAGAACGTAATTATTTTTATTTTGTACATTTGTTTAACAGTATGATGAATTTATCCGAATCTCCATTATTAATAATAACAGCCGAAGCTGCGGCACTTCATTGCTTGTCGAATATTCAGGAACATGGATTAACAGTGGGAGGTTAGTAGTCAAAGCAGCATTTAGATATACTATTAATATCTTGTTTGATAATATTTATGTTTTGAAAAAAATCGAAATATTTGTTTTGATCGATCTTAAAAAAATGTAACAGACTTGATAATATTACATCTTAAAATAACTACTGTAGCTGATGCAATAACTTGATTAAGCTGAAACTAGCAAACGAGTGGTTTATCAATAATATGCATTATTTTTTGTTTTAACTAAAATTTTTTACATTAATTTTTATAGATACATTCCTTGTGGTTGATTCCGGAGGTGGAACGGTGGATCTCACAATGAGAACGATACAGATGGGTAATAAACTAAAAGAGGAAACAGAAAGAACCGGTGATTTATGCGGTGGCACGTTTGTCGACCAAGAATTCATAAACTTCATTGGTCGCACAGTAGGGTTTAATGCTTTACAAAAGTTCCGAACATATGCTTATGGAGAGTTACAAAAACTTGTTCATACCTTTTTTTGTAAGAAAATAAAGCATGATTTCACCGGAGATCCCGACAAATTTGAATTTATTGAATTGGACCTCGAATATGCATGCCCATCATTGATTAAATATATCACTGGAGCCGAAAGAATTAGCTTAGAAAATAGTGAATTGGGTGAATGGGTTATCAGATTTGATTTCGCGACTGTGAAGAAAATGTTTGATCCAGCGATAGAAAAAATTATCAGGTTAATTACTAAACAACTAGAACAATTGTCAAAACTTCCTATCAAACGCAAATGTAAAGCTATGTTCTTGGTAGGAGGATTTAGTGAATCAAAATATTTGATAAAAAGAGTTAGAGAAAGATTCCAAAGACGTGTGCCTTATATTGCATCCCCTCGACAACCACAAGCAGCTATTGTTAAAGGTGCAGTAGCGTACGGACTAAATATGGATCTTGTTGAAAGTCGAGTCTTGAAATGGACGTACGGAGTTCAGGTAAATGCAAATTTTGACGCTTGTAATGATCCACTTGGACTTCGGTAAGTTATATTCTATAATGAATAATTAATAATTCATAAATTTATAGCAATTAATTACGTTTTACTGTTATTATATTTTAGAACAAGGGATAATAAGATTTGGAAGTTTGATATTTTAGCGAAAAAGGGAACAAACGTTTCTGTTAATCAGACATTTTGTAAAGAATATAAACCATTAAATCCGAACCAGGCAATGGCAGAATTTAGAGTATACATTACAGCAGCATATCAACCTGAATACATTAATAATGTTGAAATGCGATTACTTGGTACCCTAAAAATCTCATTATCCAAAAGGCCAACATTAGGTCGAGAACGTCCTGTGGAATTTGGATTAACTTTTGGCATGATGGAAATAAAAGCCACTGCCAGAAACAAGTTAACAAACGAAGAATATCCTACAACTTTTGAATTGGATATTAGCAACTAATTATTCATATTTTTTGAAATCATTTTTTAAATCAATTTTTGTAATATTCATATTTATTATTTCAATAAATCATCAATTTATGTTTTTGAAATGTAATTTTAACACTGTCGTTATAAAAGTGCAATACCACATCCTGTTACTTTCAGAGCAAGCAAAAATATACGCAGATGCATGTATAATAAACCTGCTTATGTTTTATTTTATCCTTGATGCAAAATGTTTAGTGTTATGATTAGGTATTAGGTTGAACCAGATATAGATAGATGTTAAGGTTTATAGTGTATTTGTGCCGATAGACTTTGATTTGTGGTTTTAGCATCCTTGTGAACAGCTGCATTTTCTATTTTAACTAAAAGGATCACTAAAACAAAGGAAATCATCTATCAAGGAAATGTTATTTACGTTTGTTACAGTGATGCATGGTATGTTACTTTACGTTACACTCTAGGTCTAAAAACAGTTTATTAAAATTGATTTAGTAGTTGTCAAAATATCATCACTCAATGTTTAAAAAATTCAAATATCAATTTTTTTTTTAATTTAATAAATTAATTTTAATCTTTTTAATACATCTTAATTTTAAATATTTTAAACATTTATAGTTTGTATCTATTTGGCAGATTTTTAAGTTACACAAAATTTAAAGTACGCCTACTTGGCACTCCGAAGTGAATAAGATTATCGGAGAAGTAGCCGTTAGTAAAAAAAATATTAAGAATTACATAATACCAAAAATAATAGATAACTATTAGTAATAATTTAATTTCAAACTACATTAATTACAGATTTATATTATTAATAAAAATAAACTTTTATATTACATAATTAAATTATTAAATAATTATTTATTAATAGTCACTAACTATTATATCTAATATAAAATTAAGATATAGCAAATACTGTATATATATTTAATTAACAATTTTATCTTTTAATATTTTATATAAATAAGTATTTAGACAATGCCCAAAAAATTTGGTGTGCCACAGGGCATGCCTTTTGTTAAATTTATGCCATAAAATATTATATATTATTTATAATATCATATATATACAGTCACCTACCATATTATTGTGGACACTTTTTAAAAATTTACACAGAGCTAAATATGTAAGATATTAAGCTAAAAGTTAAAATATAAATTCTTTAAATCTACATCCTTTAAATAAAAAAAGTTTAAAAAATTCTATGCAGTACTTTTTGAGATAATTAAGGTTATACAAAATTGTGTAATATTATACAAAACCAAAATTAGTAATTTTCATAATTAAAAAAATGCATAAGCTTAAATTTTTAAGTATTTAACTAGGGAATTGCTATTCATACCCTGTTTTTGCTATTCATACCCCCCAGATATCAAAAAGTGCTTCAAAATAGATATTTTTATCAAGTAAATCTTCTTTTGATCTTAATAAACAATGCTGATCTTTTGGAGAGGGTAAGCCAAAAGCCCACTTTTATCAAAAATTTTTGGTGAAGTTAGCAAAAAGTGGGAGAGAGAAAGAAAACTTGAAGATACTTAAAGAAGTGTGAGTTTTTTCTTTACTAAGGTCAACCTCCACTGGAGCCTGCACAGTATTCATTTTTTTGGTGAGTAATAAACTCTGAACTTGTTGGCAGGTAGCATATGAGAACTACCTCTAAACAACAAGTGCCGTACTTGCGGTGAGTAATAAACTCTAAGCTTGTAGACAGGTAGCATATGAGAACTACCTCTAAACAATAAGTGCTGACTTATAGCCCTTTTCCCATAACTTACGTTAGAACTCTTTTGAGTTTTATACTAGTATATAGTTTTTTCCTTAATAAATAGTTTTTTAGAAATTGTGGTCCAAGTGATTGTCAGAAAGAGTTCCAGTAAATTAGTTCAGTGAATATCATCTGAAATCGAATAACTTTCAAATTTTTGTCTTTACTAGCAACTGGCAAATTTAATCAAATATAATCAAAACTTTTACTAATACCACATTAATGCTAACAACATTATAGTATATAGCTTAAATAGGTTTATAGCTTCTTTTTTAAGAGTTTTTTTTAAATATTTTTTTTCAAAGTGATTACTATATAAACTACTGCACTTATAGCAAATTTTATCAAGCATTCTTAAATACCTTGCTTAATAAATATCATGGATGATCATGAAATCAGAGTAAAATTTGGGTCTCTCTTTGAAAATATAAACCCAACTAAAATCTTTCTAAGCAACTCTAATACTAAATTCTAGCCTATTACTAAAAAAGAGCTAGAATAATATACTTAAAAAATTTCAAGATTTTATATTAAATTAGGACCAAATTTTATTATCATCCATTTATAAAATAAATCTAAAGCAAAATTTAAAAAAGTTGATATTCGAATAAATAAAATAAATATATGGAGTTAAGTCAATAGAAATCAAGCAAATATTTTTTAATAAGTTTTTTTAAAACTTTAAACAAGGATAACTTAACAAAAACTTAATTAAATTTAATAAAACCTTTTTTAAATTAATTTTACAAGTTTATAAAAATTATTTAAAAAAAGTTTTATTAAATTTGGTTAAGTTTTTATTGAGTTATTCTTGTTTAAAGTTATAAAAAAATTTTATTATAAAAAATTTGCTTGATTTCTATTGACTTACCCCTATATAGATAAATTATTATTCTAGTACTAATAAATAAAATCAAAATATATACATAGAGTGTATACTATCTTTTTTCTTCATATAGTTGTCATCTTTTTTTTTTGTAGAATTACTTTAATTGGCTAAATTAAAATTAAAATTTCATACTTAGCATATTGTTATTAAAAAAAATTCAATTATTGCTACAATTAATAGCAAGTAACTATGATAATTAATTAATACTTTGACTACTTGCAAATCATATTTATGAAGCTACTTAAGAACACTCTTAACAATTACTAGTAAATACTTTTTTTCATACTTGCAATTTTTTATTATATCATAAATAATATTTTTTCTAAGTTTAAATAAATACAGATCCTTCTTCTTAGTCTTGTAAGTACTTATATCAGCTCAATAAATAGTCATTATAGTAACTGCTTTGAAAAAAAATATTTTTAAAAAAAAACTCTCAAAGAAGAAACTATAAATCTATTTAAGCTATATACTATAATATTATTAGCATAAATATGGCATTAGTAAAGGTCTTCCAGGAATCTGATTATATCTGATTAAATCTGCTAGCTGCTAGTAAGGCCAAAGACTAATATCTTAGCTAAAACCTTAAAAAATTTAACAATACAATTATTATATTATTATTATATGATGGCAGCTGTTATATGTACCCCCCAAATTTGTTATCTGTACCCCCCTGTAAAATAACACTTTTTTAAAACTTTGTATGAAGATATCTCAACAACCACAAAGTCAAATTCAAAAAATTCTTTTTAGTTGCATTCTACAGATTTGTAGAATTCAAATAAAAAAAATCCATCAAATTTGACTTGGTGGGTGTCGAGATATCTTCGCTCAAAGTTTGAAAAAATTTTGGCGCAGCTTTGTTTTAGAATATATTTTAAGTTTTCTTAACTTTGAGCAAAGATATCTTGTCTCCCACCAAGTCAAATTCGATAAATTTTTTTTTATTCGAATTTTACGAATCTGTAGAATACAAATAAAAAAACTTTCATTGGATTTAACTTGGTGGTTAATGAGATATCTTCACTCAAAGATTTAAAAAACTCAAAATATTTATTAAAATAAAGCTGCGCCAAAATTTTTTAAACCTTTAAGCAAAAATATCTCGACAACCACCAAGTCAAATTCGATAAATGTTGTTTTATTTGAATTCTACGAATCTGTAGAATGTAAATAAAAAAAAATTTATCGAATTTCACTTGGTGGTTGTCGAGATATTTTCGCTCAAAGGTTTAAAAAAAATTTTGTCGCAGCTTTGTTTTGATAAACGTTTTGTGTTTTTTTTAAACCTTTGAGAGAAGATATCTCATTAACTACCAAGTCAAATTCGATGAAAGATTTTTTATTTGCAGTCTACAGATTCGTAGAATTCGAATAAAAAAAAATTTATCAAATTTGACCTGGTGGTTGACGAGATATCTTCGCTCAAAAATTTAAAAAAACTTAAAACATCTCAAAATAAAGCCGTGACAAAATTTTTTTTAAACCTTTGAGCGAAAATATCTCGACAACTACCAAGTGAAATTCGATGAATTTTTTTTTTATTTACATTCTACAAATTTGTAGAATTCAAATAAAACAACATTCATCGAATTTGACTTGGTGGTTGTCGAGATATTTTCACTTAAAGGTTTAAAAAATTTTGGCGCAGCTTTATTTTGATAGATGTTTTGAGTTTTTTTAAATCTTTGAGCGAAGATATCTCATTAACCACCAAGTCAAATCCGATAAAAGTTTTTTTATTTGTATTCTACAGATTCGTAAAATTCGAATAAAAAAAATTTATCGAATTTGACTTGGTGGGAGACAAGATACCTTTGCTCAAAGCTAAGAAAACTCAAAATGTATTCTAAAACAAAGCTGTGCCAAAATTTTTTCAAACTTTGAGTGAAGATATCTTGACACCCACAAAGTCAAATTTGATAGATTTTTTTTTATTTGAATTCTACAAATCTGTAGAATACATCTAAAAAGAATTTTTTGAATTTGACTTTGTGGTTGTTGAGATATCTTCGTACAAAGTTTTAAAAAAGTGTTATTTTACAGGGGTACAAATAACAAATTTGGGGGGTACGTATAACAGCCGCTATTAAATATTGGGTTTTATAATATTAATGGGATAAAAAACAATAAAAACAAGCTAAAGGCAGTAATAGATTTTGCAGAAGAAAAGAAATTAGATATTTTGGGTTTAGGAGAAACCAATATCAATAATACAGAAGGCACTTTTGTAACGAGAGATACAAAGATATATAAAAGTTTTTGGGCAAGCTCTGAAAAGGGCAAGAAAAAAGAATCAGGCCTAGGGGTACTGATCAAGAAACATTGGAAACAACATATTACACATATGTCAAAGAACAATCCATACTTTTTAAAGCTCATTCTGAACTTTAAAGGCCTGATAATAATTATAATCTTTCTATATGTGGCCCCAAATGACAAAACAAGACAGGAAGAAATTTTGTATATGCTGAGAGATACTTTAAAAAGACCCAACAGAAAGCCGCAGCATTTTATAATCCTAGAGAATCTTAATGTCATTATACCAAATCTAGCAGATAGCAAAGTGAAAAGTACGAGTTATAAGTCCAAGATAAAGCAACAAATTGTAGCGCTTCTAAAAGAAAAGAATATGTACGATGTGCAAGATTTGGCTCGCACCCCAACCTGGTCAAACAGTAAAGCAGAAACTAGAATAGACTACATATGGGTATCAGATAGATGGAAAAGCAGCATAATTAGTACCAAGGTTGATAATATGGATCTTTGCACTATGAGCAATTACAAATTAATAAGAGCAAGTATTGCTACAGAACTTGAAATAAAGAAAACAGGAGCAGCTAAGAGAAGACAAGAAAACAGAAAAAGAGTCAACTTAGATCTAAGTAAAGCCTCTAAAGAGGATTGGATCCAGTATAGAGAGAGCCTTGAAAAGAAGATTAAAGACCGCTAGAACAAGCACAAACCCAAAAGTATAGATGAGGAGTGAGATATAATCGAAGAATGTATCAGAGCAGCGGCAAGTACAAGTCTTCCAAAAAAAGAAAAATCACCAGAAATCCTGAAAATTAGCAGAGAAAATGACAAAGTACGTGCACTAAGACTGGCAGTAAAAGCATGTAACAAAGGCCATCATAAAGTGAAGAAAGAACCACTACAAGACATAGTCAAAGACAATATACTTAGTGTATTAGAGAAGGTTAAAGCCTTGGTTGGTAATGATATAGAAGATAAAACAGACATATTAAGCCCGGAGGGCCTTAAAAACTAGGCAAAAATTCTGCACAAGGAGTGGAGTAAAAGAATCATAAGTATTGAAGAAGCAAAGATTAGAGAAAGTATAGAAGAAAGGCACAGTATAATTGTTACCAACCAACAGAAAATACTCAATAGCCTCTTAAACTGACCTCACAGGAGGATCCAAATAGATAGAGTAGTGAACAAGACAGAAGAAGAAGCAGAACTAATTTACAAGCCAGATGACATACTAAAAGAGGTCAAAGAACATTTTGAAAAGCAATTCCGTACAAGAAACACAGTACAGTTAGAGGCCATGCCAACAAGATGGAAAAACCAATACGCTCCTTGATAAGATAATAATGAGTCTTGGTATAAAGATACAACAAACAAGATTAGCCCAGCTGAATGGAAGCAGGCTCTGGAGCAGGTCAAGACCAAGTCAGCTCCAGGAAGAACAGGTATCACATACCTACTAATAAGAAATACTAGCTCTACTACAAGAAAGTTCTTTCTTAACTTTGCTTCCAGGTGTATAGAAGAAGGCACTATGCCAAAAAAGTAAAAACTAGATATTTTGTACCCAATATCTAAGACAGAAAACTGGTAACCTAAACAATGTGCAGCCGATCTTATTGTTGGAATCATTTTGGAAAATGGTTGTAAGAGTGATCACAAATAGGCTAGCAAAAATTCTAAGTGAAAAAGTGGTATTAAAAAGCAGGAACTTTGCGGGCCTCTCAGAAGAGGGCACAGCTACACCAGTATATCTCATTAACTGCTTAGTTGACGAAGCAAAAGAAAAGAAAAAGGAAATATGGCTCTTATTCCAGAATATAAAAAAGGCATTCAACTCTGTAGGGCTTAAAATGCTCACAATCACATTGCAAAGAATTAAAATCCCAGAGCCATTAACACGTTTCATTATTAACCTCTTCGATAACCATAAAATAGAAGTCTTAACAAGCCTAGGAACCACTCAAAGATTTGTAGCAGGAGATGAGATTAATCAAGGAGAAGTTATATCTCCTCTCATATGGAGGATATTTTACGACTCTCTGCTAACAGAAATTCAAGAAAATAGAAAGCGTGGTTATGAGCTTGAGGTGAACTGGCCAAGCAATCTAAGTAGAAATCACACGTGGCGGCATAGCCTAAGAATCCCTGTAATTGCGTATGCTGATAATACAACCTTCGTAGCATCGAGCAAGAAAGAACTGGAAGAAACAATCAGTATAGCACAAGAGTTTTACAAAATAAATAATATTGAAATCAACAGCAAGAAATCGGAGCTGCTTATAATAGATGGGAAAAAAATAAAGGAACCTAGATATATAGAATTTGGTACACTAGGAGCAAGAGTATTCGAAAAGAAGGCAAGCGAGCTGACAAGATTTCTTGGTATTTGGCTATCCAAAAAACATGATCAGTCACATATTAGAAGTATTGCAAAGAAAGATCAGCATAGCAATCTATAAGAAGAACACCTCGCTAGCACAACTCATCTATATCAACAATAGAGTACTTATCCCAAGATTGGAGTACTGTTTACAACATTGTATAATTCCAAGAAAGCAATGTAACAAACTTCAAAGCCCTATTTTAAAGTTAATTAAAAATAAATCGGGCTTAGCTAGCACCACGGCAAACGCAATCTTGGCACATAAAAACATAAACATTGTAGCAAAATCAGATGGCCCATTATATCACAGAGCTAAGAAAACATATAAACAAAAACAATGAAATTGGCAAAGCCACGTAGATTAGAATTCAGCAAGCTCAGTTAGATGGTAAAAGTACTCAGTGTATAACAAGTCTAGATGCAGTAAGACTAAAGAAGGTTAAACTTAAACAAAACCTTGTATATAAAATCCTGAGTGAAGCAAAAAACATCAACATAAGCATACAATCTAGAGAAAAAGAAGAAAACTTAATGCTTTCGAAGCTGAAGCAGAAATCATAAACTTCCTGGATGAGAAATCGATTAAAGGCTTTTTACAAAAAAAAGAAACAGGTATTTTGGTGTTAGAACAGATGCTTGACAGTATAGGGCAAAAAATGCTTATTTGGGACCAGATCAAGAAATGCAAGAGGCAAAAAGCGAGAGGGAAGACTCCATCATGGATTAAAAAGCTAAAGAAAAAAATAATTGAAAACCCGATCAGCAGAGAAATCAATGCAGAGTTTAAAACCAAGACACCCAATTGCTTGTCCTCCAAAATAGAGTTATCACCAATAAGCAATGATAAAAAGAAAAAAAAATAGGAACTTTTCAAGGCTGAAAACAAGACACTAATAGGGAAAATCGCAAAAAAAAAAAAGGAAAAGAAAACCATCTTAGTAGAACACTGGAAACACATAGAAGATCTGCAAGAAATAACAGTCAAATTAGTTAAATAAGAGGCTGAGAATTTGGCTTAATGAAGCTTTCAAGAGATGAAATTTCTTGCAAGAGAAAGTTAAAGAAAAATAAGATGCAGGAAATTCACCCAAAGATTGTACGAAAAGTATCGACACAGTATTGTAGATACATCGCAGTGATTTGAGGAGAGCCTAAACACAACAAGGGGCATATGAGAATCTTCAGTTGCGAACATACCCATTTATCCACTAGAAGAAGAGATCATAAATCAAGCTTTTGAAGACACAAAGCTATAAAGAAGATTAAAGAAGTAGCATCTCAGCTAAGAAGAAGAAGGCAATTCACATTCTATACTGACGGCTCGTTACTTAACCCAGTGGAAGAACCAGAGAAAAGGAAAATAGGTCTGGGTTGGGTTGCCATTTCAGCATGCCGTTTCAAAATACACAAAAATATAATAGCCAGATTTCGGGGCGCAATCAAGGACTGGCCATCATCCACAAGGACCGAGTTAGATGCAATATGGACATCCCTCCTAGCAGCTCTATACAAGTTAGCAGTTGAGATATTTACTGACAGTGCAGCCGCAATACAGGCAATTCAAGCAAGCCTAAGCCCAAAAAGAATATATGATGTGGTTAAAAAGAAAAACCAGTGCCTCTTAGAGCAGATTCAGCACACACATTACGAATTTTTTCAAGTAGATTTATAACGATATATAACACTTAATTGTTTTATATCGATTAAATTTAAACGCTAAACATCAATTAATTTGTTATTTAGTGATATATATCATAAATCGCTTATTATCAATAATAGGTAAGAAATCGATATAGATTAAATTATCGATTATCATCGAACTAACCAAAATCATAATATATTGATCACTACATTATTAATCGATAATTAACACTTTAATTAGAAATATGTGTAACTTTAATTAGAAATATATGTAACTTTAATTGATATACAGTAACTTTAATTGATATACGTACTGTAACTTTAATT
>CAJVPY010001265.1:0-20308 GCA_910591965.1 Dentiscutata erythropus | reverse complement strand
AAAAAAGCAAAAAAAAAGAAAGGTAGCCATGACACACTATTATAGCCCATGCCAGGCATAAGGATAAAAATTATATAGTAATTGCAACTAATTAATATATCTCAATTGTAAGACATTGCCTTATTGTAGAGGACTCGTTCCAAGCACCGATGAAACTCAGGTATCTCCTAAATAGAGATACCAATCTCTTTCCTATACCGTAGCACTATATTGATAAACAAAACAAACACGTGGTTGTATTCTACTGAGTACGTCTGAATTAGGAGAGTATAAATATTGCCAATCTTTTGAAGGGGGTGAGCCCAAATGCCCACTTTTTTTCAAAAATTTTGAACAGAACGGCAAAAGCGAAAGAGAGGTAAAAAACCAAGAGGAAACATCTAAGAAATGTCTATCCAAGCCTGCACAGTACTAAGTTTTATTGGTGAGTGATAAACTCTGAGCTTGTCGGCAGGTAGCATATGAGAACTGCCTCTAAACGACAAGTGCCGTACCTATAATAGGTCCCTTTTCCCATGTCTCATGTTAAGGCTCCTTTCGAACCACACTAGCTGTATGTTTTTCAAAAAAATGTCTCTAAATTTCCAAGGAGTGTTGTTATAAAAACTCATTTGTTGTTCTTCTTTTATTCTATTCTTTTGCATTATAGATTACTTTGTCAACAAAAAGGCCCCAACTTCTCATAAGCACCTTCTTTCCAGAATTTTGAAACCAAAGGCGCCAACTTCTGCCAGTTATCTTGCTTCTTAACGCTTCTGGTTTGTATGCCAAATATGTAAAGGAGTCCCTCCTAGTAGCAAGTTGATCTTTATATAAACTGTCCCATAAGCAGGTTTTCTCTTCTCCAACAAAATTTTTGGTTTTGTTTGGTAGGAAATTTTGGTCCAGATAATCGTTAGAAAGAGTTGGTTTAAAAGTTATTAATATTTAAAGATTTATTATTTTTATAATAATAATTTTTATATTATTATATATTATTAGTTTATATTATAATTAAAAGGAATAAAATATATAAATTTTAATTGTTTTATTATCTAAATAAATATTTTCAAATTTGATTGGTTAATATATTAAAAATGCATTTAAAGAGAATATTTTTATATATATAATTTGAAAAATAACCTGCATTTAGAGAATATAAAACATGCACTTATTTTATAAATCCCGACTTGGGACCAGGCTATTTTTATGCATATAGAGAGAACATGCACTTAGAGGACATGCACTTAGAAAGAATTGACTGTAACTAAAATTATATATTTTTCTAATAAAAAGCTAGAGCTAATAAGATTATTTTAATACCAAAAAAAAAAATTAAAATTATTAATTTGAAAGGTTATAAATATACAGTATATTATATATTTTTTATTTATAAAGTTTTCTTAATTTTTACAAATAATTACTAAAAGCATAATAATAAAAATTAATATTCTTTATATAAATTACAATTTTGTATTAAAAACTATAATTTTAAAACTAATACTGTATTTGGCTAAATATATAAATTTTTTGCTCTGGCTGGCCTAAAGCCAATCTTAACTTAACTTAAATTTATTTTTTTTAATAAAAACGGATAATATTCTCATTAATAAAATTAGTTATAATCTTTGGTTTATATAGCTAATTAATTAAAGCATTAATAAAAAAAAGATAGTTATAAAGCTATAGAATTTATTTAAAAAAACATAAATATTACAAGTCAGATAATATGCGAAATAGATTATGAACTGTTCTAATGGATTTGTTGTAATTAGCCTTACTAAAAAAAAATCTAAGCCAGTTTGAAATAAGCTTTTGTATAAAATCCTATAGCTTGATAATAATATGTAGAGTTCATTGTTCTGATATACATATCTCATTTCGTTTTTTAGAGGTCTTCTGCTTTTCCTTACTCGTTTTTGTTTTTTTCGGCTTGCTTCCTCCATATTTAGCTTCAAGACTTTCCACCAATGCATTCATTCGTTTCTCACCTCTTGCAAGTATTAACTGTCTTAGTTGCTCTTCATCATCGTTATTTTTCAGCAATTTCTGATCCAAACCATACATTTTAGCCATCTCTTCGGCTTCTTTTGCTTCACGTTCAGCTTCTTTTCGACGCTTCGTCCTTGCAGCTGAAGCAGTAGAAGAAGTAAATTTTTTGTATGAAGGAATTTCTTTTGAAGAGATGGCGCCTTGAAGTATTTCAATAAAACGTGGCTCATCTTCAATGCTACCACATGCAATATTTTCCATAATGAGGTTCATATCACCCTTATATTTTTTGTAAGCATTAATGAGGTCAGAACGTTCTTCAGAGGAACCTATCATATAAGCAAGCATAAAGCTTAAACAACCAAAGCCCATGAAAAAAAAAAACATAGGATTTACGTGGAATAATAGAAAAGATTTACCTTGATATTCATTACGAAATTCCTCTATAGATTTTGAGTTCACTACACCAGACCACAGCTCCTTAAAAAAAGCATCCCAGCCTTCCTTCCCCATATCGTCAAAGCCTTCAAAACCTTCAACATCGCCGGTCTTATCATAACGTTCACGTTTCTTGGGGTCACTAAGTATAGCGTAAGCGTATCCTAAGCTCTGGAACTTTCGAGTTGCTTCTTCGCGTTGCTCAGGTGTTGAATTAGTATGCTTATCAGGATGATACTGAAGAGCTAGGCGATGATAGGCTTTTTTTATATCAGCTGGGGTAGCTTCTGAGGTGAGAGATAAGAGAGAGTATAAATCTTTATCGGAAGCATATAGAAACTCTGACATTTTGGGAAACGATAAAACGCGAAATTGGAAAGGTTTACGTTTATACGCTATATACCCCAATCAGGTATATATGTAGATTATCCAACGCCAACGCTAATTGGATCTTGCTTTTGACACGTGGTTTGTCTCATATAGGGAATATCCGGCCGTAGGATCGGCATAGGGATTCTTTATCGTTGATATGTCATATAACGATAATAAAATATTCTACTCTATGAATTATATAAAACTATTATTCTGTTTTCTTTTTATTAAAAAAAAAAAAAAAAAAAAAGAGATTATGGATTTTGAATTATTTTAGATAGAATCTGCATTCTCTAGGGTAAACATTCCATGAAATTCTATAGTAAACGATATCTTGAGCGAAGTCAGGAGCAACTAGGGAGCTTCCGGGTTGAACATATTATATATAAATACCGCATATCTGGTAGAGTTGTTTTTGACTGATAAAACCCTTACATTTCTCATTACACAACATTGATAAGTATCATTATTTTCATGAAAACAGGCAAATATTATCTACGGCTATCTACACTATCATGAAATTCATTGATGTGACTAAATTATGCATATATTTATTACAAGACCATAGAAGAATGGACATCAAAGAGTGCCAAGATTTTCGTAATGAGTTGAACGAATAAGTTAAAGAGGTTATTGTATTATAGCGATAGGAGAGGATGTGTTGTTAAAAAATGTTTAAGATTTACGATTCACGTGATTTACTGTCCATTGCATTTGTGATACGACTAGCGAAACTTTCATGTTGAACAGGGTTTGATTTTCAAAATAGTCTGAATATGTTTTTTGTGTTGTTTAATATTATTCGAAAATTTATCAGTGAGAGAACGGCATAGATAGACCATATTAAATGGTTAATTAATCTCATGGGAGCGATCGATCATTTTCTTGACATTTAATTAACGGCGATCTAAAGATATCAATAGTCTCTATTTTAAATGATACCGCGTAATTGTCGTCTCTTTCAGAGTTTTCACCTATTCCATCCAACTAAAAAACGCTAACTAGTGTGATAGTCTTATCCCTCGCGCAGCATCAATCATTTATTATTATTTTTTATTCATATTATTCGGTTGGTCACAGACGCGAAAAAACGCGTCCAACCGTTAGTTCTTAACCATAAATTCGAATAAAAAAATTAGCATTATACCGGCATCTTTAAAATGCTGCTTGTAAAAAAATACCAAATCTGGTTAGATGAACTCCTGAGGATCCGCAGATATGTTAAATCCCGAAAAAGGAAATTCGGCGTTCTCTCTAATTTCCGGCCATAGATTGACGAAAAAAAATTTTTTTTTAATTAATGAAATGATATGTTCATACATATAATAAAGAATTAGAACTTTTCCTAGGATCATTTCGAGAGTATCATTTACAAAAATTCCTATTAGTGTATTAGTGTGTGCTTAACTTACGACCAGAATCAAGAGTTTGAAGATCAATCGGCCTGCATTATATTTACATTAATGCGGACAGCTGGCCCCGATTTCCGACCCGATGATTCGATTGGCAGTAACGATAAATGAGGCATTGAACGTTTGTTGTCTACATCAACGTAACTCTGACTTCGTTTTTTGAAATCAAAGAAAAACTTCAAATAAGACGTGTGTAGAATCCTTTTTCTCCGTTTATAATATTTGAAAGTTCTGATAATTATCGTTTTTTAAGAGTTCTTTTTTTTTCTTATTTTTATTTATTTATTTAATTTTTTTTTTGTCTATTCATTTGTTTTTTTTGCTCCCGTTATCAAATATTGTTTGGCCAGTGTTGTAAGTATTTTTATATATATGTATAAAAAAAAAAAGAAAAAAAAAACGGCGAATACAACGATACAACATTGGTAACTCAAACCTTCATGTTGTTTATCGTTGAAATTATTAATTTTGACGAAAAGTTCTAGAACTTTATATGAAGTTCAATAATATTTCTCATTTTATTTTTGAATTTATACTGTAAAATTTGTTCGTTTCAACCGTTTTTTTCATAACTTTTGGTTCATTTTAACTAATTCACATGAAGAGTGCGATATTATAGCTTGTGTTCGAATTTTATGCTGCGGTTCCGACGTTCTAATTATCGTCATCTGACAAGTTTTGTTACCGGAATTATCCGGCTCATTTTTTACACTAGTCCGGATAATTTGTTAGCTTTTAAATTTACGATAAACGTTACCTTCGTACAAGATATTCGCTGTTGTCGTTAAACCCCTTTAACAAAGTTTAACACGTACTCATAAAGTTTTACCGTTCATGATGCCTCCTTTACAGCAAAACCAGAAAGTTGAGAAACGACAAGCTCGCAGGCAAGATCCTATTCAAAAAAGCTCTTCGAGGAGAACACAAAATAAACAAGACCAACCTGTACACTCACACATGGGTACAGAACGACCTCCTCCTTATTCAACACTGTCAGAACAACCTCCCCTTTCACATATGGAGATTCAACTACCTTATTCGACGTTACCTACCCATGTCGTTATGACCGCTGATCAACGATCTCAGTCTGATATCGCTTGGTACAGCTCTGGTCCTACTGAGTTAATGAAGCAAACGGATTCTCGACCGTCTTGGTCGAGTCAAAATCCTCATTATAATATACGATATGATTGGCCACAGCATTCGATGCATTCACAATCTACATGGCTTCATCGTCCTCCTAGATATTTAAACATTCAAAATAATGATTGGCGTCCACGTTCGCAAAATGATGATAAGGCTTCTCCGTGGCCAGTTGATAATTGGGAATTACGTCCATCTAGTGTCCCTGCTAGTAATCAATCTAACAAATCAGATCATGTCTCTTCATCTAAGAGTAAAGATTGGAAAAGTGAGGATAGGTCATCTCCTTGGGGACAGGCTGAAAATTGGGAATTGAGATCATCTAATGTCTCCAGTTCTATTCAATCGGATTTATCTACTCATCGAAATAACGATTGGAGGCCGCATTCACAAAATGTTAATAGGTCTTCTCATTGGCAACCTGTAAAAAACTGGGAATTACAAACACCACCTAATATCTCTGGTCCTCCATTATCAGATATGATCGTACCGTTTCAAAATAAGGATTGGCAATCACATCCGCAAAATGTTAATGGTTCTTCTCCGTGGCAACAGGTCAAAACCATGCAATTTCAACCACCGTCAAATCTAAATTTAGTTCAAGGTGACGATTGGCGTTCATATTCACCAAATGATGATATATCCTCCCCCTGGAAACCAGCCGAAGGCCTGGAAGTAAGATCATTAAATGTTACTAGTTCTATTCAATCTAAACAATCCGATATTGTTACACCTTCTAAAAGAAAGTCTGGTCAGAAAAGTGTTTCAAAAATAGTAAAAAAGCCTAATATTCGAAAAGAGTTAAATATTTTAAAATTCCCAAAAACATCTGTTTCGAAAAAGCCTAATGCAGATGATACTTCCCATGGAGGTGATGATAAAACTAATGGTGATAATATACAGGTCATTCTTTCTGTTGAAGAACAAGTTTTTACATCTAGTGGAACCTTGACAGCTTCTGATGATACGTCATCTTCGAGTTTTTCTGTTTCTGATCAAACTGAATCTGAGTTGGTAACGCAATCAAAAAAGGACGATTCATCTAATGATAATTCTTTGTCAATGCTGACTCCTCCTTTATCACAAACCGATGGAAAGCAACTCGATTTTATAGTATCACAAACAGAAGAGTCTTTACAAAATGATTTAGATATGTCGCTAAAGAAGAAAGTGAATCGAAAAAAAAGCTCAAAAGTAGCAGAAAAATCTAGTGCAAAGCATACTTTTAAAGACCCTGACCCTTTAAAATTCCCTTTAAAAAAGTCAGTTGAAAATAACGCTTCAAACGGTGAAAGTTCAATATCAACAACCGATTATTTATTAAGCAATGCTAGTTCTTCTTTGACATCATCTATTTCATCTACATCACCGATTGAGGAAAAATCACATAATTTACAAGCGGATATGATATTAGATGAAGAAACGCTGCCCATACAGGCTGATTTAGACTCGCAACAAATTAAGGAAGAATCGGAGCCCATACAAATCGATATGGACTTAAGCCAAATTGAGGAAGAATTAATGCCTATACAAGCAGACTTGGTTGCACCGACAAAAAGAAATTTGAGTACAAAAAAAATCTCGAAACCGGGACGTAAGCCGGGTGTAAAGCACAACCGACAAGAACAACAATCTCTGATAACTGCTCAAATTAAAAATAGTGCAAGAATAACATCTCGCAAAGGCAAAGAAAGGGTGACCGATAATGCACCAGTAGTTAGGTCAATTGGAGAACAAGCATCAGTATCAACAAATATTTCATTAAACGGTAATGGTAATGTTGGATCTTCGACCAATGCGTCTAGAGCACCATCAATGCCTATGAAAAAATCGGCGGAATCCTTATACAATTTCTACAAATCCTTAAAGCCACCATCGCCAGGATTAACAAGAGAACAAATGTTGCGACTTGGGACATATATTTTTGATGAACTTTTGTCAACATCATACGCTCGCCCGTTCGTAAATCCTGAAGCGGAAGATGCATACTATTATAGGTCAATAATTAAAGATTTGATGGACTTAAGTACGGCAGAACGTAAGCTTTGGGCTAGATGTTATTCTTCTCCATTAGACTTGTATAGAGACATTTGTCAGATCATGTATAATGCGTTTCAGTTTCACCGAGAAGGTGATATTATTTTTGAAGAAGCAAAACAGCTATCATTAGTTTTCCAAAAAGCTGTACTTACTTTGAGGTATTGTAATTGACTTTTATTTATAGTAATTATAATTATTACTATTTTCTTAATTGTAAAAATTTATAATTTTTTTTGCTCTTGAATAACAGTACATACGGCAATACTGCTCAAGGAATTTCCGAATCACTTGCCAGAAATAATGTAATTCTTCCTCATGAAGATTTCAGAAAACTTCCACCTTTTATACCTCACGTTGATAGGTAAATAATAAATTTTATATTTAGGAAGAGTAGTTATTGATTTGTATCTAAGCATTAATGGTTAAGCATTTTAATATAGCAAAATTTATATTATGCCATTGTACACTTTCGTCGAGAATAATAAAACTGGCCCACATCGTAAGCTTAAAGAATCTGTAATCGATAGATTGGATCCCTTAGCGCGTCCTCTTGGCGAAGTATTGAATTTAGAATTTCTACCATCAATGGAATTTGATCCATCAGAGTCAACCTGTAATTTTGGCCGATTATATGTTATTTCTGGTCGTACATCTCTCGCACATTGTAGAGACGGAAAAAACTCTATTCTAGTTATACTCAAGAATATCAAATATAATAGGAGTGTAGAATCGTTAAAATGCGACACCCTTATTGCAAAACCCTTTGGAGACCTACACGCATTAGATAGCATGCAATTTCCTGAATTGATTGATGCAAGAGCATGGATTAAATGTGCATTTATAAATAGAGTAACTCTTGACCTTACAATTACGCGAAAATTTTATGATAAATATATAAAAAGTTCTTTTCAAGTTGGAGAGTATCATAAGGAATGTTTGACTCCTGAATTACATGATGCATTTATTGATGCTTTACAGCTAAAGCAACAAGATGATGCAATAATCGAACCCCAAACTCCTCAATCTATTTGGGAGCATCTTGTTAAGGGTAATATGACTATCTTTTTTTGGTTATACCCTGAAATCTGGGTACATGTGTAAATTTACTGAGAAAGGTATAATTGGCATGTGATCTGCTATATAAACGCAGAACAAAACTCGGATTGACAGGGTATAAATACCTGTTCCTGCCATCCATATAATTTCTTAATGCACTCATGACTAGTTTTTATAGTAGATACATAAAATGTATGTGGATGGTAGCAGCCAGGGATAAATTTATTTACGTTATGAATCCATTACTGTAATTAACTATTTATTATTTTATTTCATTTGTTTACAGAGGCGAAAGCACGAAATGTTCCCATTGAAAGTTTCCATGATCTTGGAAACATTAAAATTGAAGCTGAAGGGACTTTCAAAAGGGTTTTCCATTTTGCAGATGATACTAGCTTCGTCGTTCAAAATTTTAAGCAAATCACGTCGGATACATTGGAGACTCGTGTCAGGGAAGCCGTATGTTGTCTGTGAGTAATAATTTTCAATCGTATATTTTATAATTTGTATTTCGATTAACTCTTAATAACCACTATCCCTAGTAAAACCAAGGGTGTTGCGAATGCAGGTCAAATCAGATCAATTTACAAGAGTCCCAACGATGAGCTAGTCGGACTGTCAATGGAAAGGTATGTTAATTTGACTAATAAATATATGAAAAACTGTTTGAAAAACTTTAACATTGATTTAATTGCGGTTTTCTCTGTAATGTTTATAGGTACGAACAAACTCTGAAAGATTATGCTTTCAATTCGAGGCGTGTCTTAACGGGTGAACAAAAATATAAGCTCATTGTCGATATGTTACGAGGTATCCGAGCCATTCATCAAGCCGGTTTTGCACACCGTGACCTTTCCGAGGTCAACATGATGGTATCGGAAACCCGTGAAAAATTGAAAGATGGTAGTACAATGCCGGAATTGGTTATAATCGACTTTGGTAAAGCAGAGTTTGTCCGACCTATTGATGTGAAAAGGTAAATTGATTTATTTTAATTTTTATTATTTGTTAAAATATTCAAATATATTGAGTTTATTGATATATCAGATGGTCCGTTGGAACTGTTGAAGAAGAAAAGCTCAGCATTTTGCCTATGATTAAAACGCCACCAGATCATGGTTATAGACTATACAGGTGCGCTATTTCGTCATTTGAGTTAAATATTTTGCCCTTGTTAATATTTGTGAATTTTATTATTTAAATTTAGGTCAATCATGACTCTTCCAAAAAATAATCATGATAAAGAAATTTTGGGGCCATATGACCCTTGTGCTGAAGATATTTATTCGATCGGCGTCCTAATTTGGCGCACATTTTCGGGTCAAGCGTAAGTATTCATAAATATCTAAAAATTTTATATAAGCTTGATTAATTTTCGTTTTCTTAATTCTGATAGTCCATGGAACGGCCTTCTTGATACAAACATCAAGTTATTGCGAGAACTGGTGTCAAATGCAGAAAAAATTAGTCTCCGAATTGAGAAGGTATATTTTCATTTTTGACTATATTTTTTGTTTATTTTCAAGTCTTAATCGGAATTTCTTACTCAAAGGATGTTAGAGGCGATCATTCTAAAAAGTTGTTGTATCGAAGCCTTGATCCCAACCCACAGGCAAGGAATAGCGCTGACGAATTGTTGAGGTGGGTAACAGAAGAAGTCGTGAAAGAGGAATTAATTAAGGAGTGGTCGGTAGGTGGCCGTTTAAAAAAACCGAAAATGATGTAAAGAATTAGTTGAGCAAACTGAAAAATTGAAGGATAGGTAATTTGTGAAAGTTTAGTTATTAAAAATGTATAGGAATTTCTCTTTTTGGTGGAATTGATGAAAAAAAATTTCTTTGTGGGTACGATTTTGAGTCTCAAAGAACACTACAAAAAAAAGTTAAATAATTTTAATTGAACTATATAATTTAGATAATTTAGGATTTATGAAAATCTAATTAAGAAATTAAAATAAAGATAATTTAATTCCTAGAATTTAATCAATTAGGTTTAAATTTTGTGTATATATAACTAGGTGTGTTTATTGATGTATATAATTAGTATTTAGATAGATGTATATAGTTTAGAATTCTTTGTCAACTTACAGGGAATTTAAAAAGTTAGGTGCGACTATGGATGATTATGAATGTTACCCGTAAATGCTAATAAAACTTATTTTATTCCGAAGCGAACAGCAACAAGGAACTCACGACTAGATAAAGGTCTCTTTGTACTACGTTTAAATCGCAAATTTTTAATGGTACACGATCACTTGCATATCTATATTTCCTTAGTAGAAATATATACTGCGCTGTTCGTAACTTTTAATTAATCTGCAAGCCAGGATTTTTTTTTTTTTTTTTTTTTAGTATTCTCATATTCCAAAATCATAAATATTACATAAAAAATATAAAAAATAAAAAAAGTCAATTAGTGACTCATTACATTCACAAATGTGATTAATAACGAATTCATTGCGCAGCATGTTTTTTTTTATCTATTCCCTAAATCTAATCATCTTGTTCTTTCAGAATCAATTTAAATGAAAATGGTAGAAATTTTCTACCAGTTCCTTCATAAAATTTATTGTTAAATTCGACCCTAATAAGTTGAAACAGTTAGTTAAATAATTTTTACAATAAACAAACATGACAGTAAATAATTACCAATGCAAACGTAAAGCATGTAAGAAGGCAGATAAACCCTCCATTAACAATAAAATAAAGACCGTTAAACTGAACCATAAACTAAATGCAATAATAAATGCAATTGTTCCTAATACTCCAGACATTCCAAGTGTAGGACTGAGTGTCATATCCCACAATACTGACGAAAGTTCTTAAAAGATAAATAAATTTATCAATTTAAGGATGTAATATTCAACTACAATCCAATTCTAATAACAACAAATACTCACGAGCATGTGCCAAACTTAAAGCCCATAACCGTAAATAACTAGCTGTATTAGAAATACAACCTAAACAAAATTCAATTGTATGTATAGACTGATGAATCATGATTTCAGCAAAATCAAATTCTTCTACTTCAAACATTTCCTCAGCAACCACTGCACCACCATATTCGTTGTCTTCGTCAGTTGACACACGTGTAGTATCCATTTGAGGGTTATGATAACCTTGAGAACGAATTTTTTTATGATCGTGTCTCATAATAAGAGGTTTGGTAAGTAGCATCCATGGTACACATATTAATGCAATACCAAGAAGCATGGCTTGAACAAATCCCTATAATATTTATGATTAGTTACATTTATTGTATAAGACCGCATTTATACACTTATGACTCACCTGTCCTGGATACAATCTATCCTCTTCAGCTACAACACCAGGTTGTAAAAACATATAAATTAACATATTTAATAATCCTGGAGGTGCACCATGCGTTAGTCCACCATTATTATCACGCTCATTCCAATTGATAGACCACTTCAGTATTATTGTAAATACAAGGTAGCCAAATATGCATTGCATAAATAACATCTGAGGAATGAATTCAGCCCAGACGCTTAATCGCTTTTTAAAATAGGTATAATTATACACTGTAAGGATAATACCAAAGCTCATCTTTTTTAAGAAAAAAATAATGATAATTTTAGACTTATTGATATGGTAAAACGACTATAAAGGTTATTATAATTATTATTCAGACCTGAATAACACCTAGAATAACTGACATTTTCATTTTATATGAATTGGTAAAAACCAAGAAATTATCCGACCCATGCCACGCCTGAAAATTATAAATCAGATTATCATTATATAATCCTTATAAATTTTTTAAATTTATTAAAGGGTATCTCAACACTCACCGGATCAATACCAAACGGATAAACCCCAACTTGCTGAGCATCAGTTTGATTAGGGTGCCACTGAAATCCGGATGGGAATAATTTAAGCGGCAAAGAAAAGCAATCATTATATATCAATCCGGTATAGATGGAGAACAAACCCATCAATAAAATGATGTAGCGGCCACTGAAGAATGTAGCAAATATCTAAAAATAATTAACCATAAATAATTCTTGAACAACTTTTCAATTAAAAACTTTATAATTTAGGGCAATAATTTGTAAGAGACGATAACAGACCTCATCACTTATACCTTTCTCGAACTTTTTCTCGCGAATGACAAGATATAATGCTGCCATTGTGACTAACATTCCGTGACCAAAATCACCAAACATGACAGCAAAAAGGAAAGGGAAAGTAATGATAGTGAATAACCCGGGATTAACCTCCCGATATTTTGCCACACCATATGCATCAACTATTTCTTGAAAGCCAACAGTAAACTTATTGACACGAATAAAAGTTGGTGGTTCCTTTGTTGTGCGAAGCTCGTTTAAGATTGATGGCACAGTTGAGCCTGATTGTTCCTATAACGAAAAAATAGCTAAAATTACATATATCAACGTGAAAAGTAAAAATAAAATCTGTAAAGATTAGATATCATACAGTAGCAGTTCTCAGCGCCTGATTAATTTTATCAAAGTCATTACTTGGACACCATCCTTCTGCGATTAAACACTTGCGACTCGAATCGTAGTTAAATAAATTCATTGTATGATAAATTGCTTTTTCTTTCTTAATAATTGTCATCCAAATATTCAAATCCTCGGCAATTTTCAGCAATTCAGTTCTTCGAAGATTATAAGTGTTTTGCAAGACAGAATTACGGGCCTCAATTTGTGATGTTATTTCGACTAAGTTATTATCTCTAACACTAGGGTCACTATCTACGGGATAAAGAGTTGCACCTAATGATTCCGATATTTTCGTAATCTTATTTATAAGTTCTTTTCCGTGAGCAAATATAATAAACACATTTTTCTCTAGCACTTCATCAGTTTCCGGATCAGTAATTGGTTCATCTATTTCAACATATTTCAAGTATAAATTCCCGCGCAATGCACGCCAAAGTATACGCTCAAAAGTTTGCATTTTTGCACGAGAGATAACACCAGTAACAAACCTATTTTTGATGTGATGATGAGTAATTTAAGAATTCTTGAAAAAAATATCAGTCAGCCTTCAATACCAACCCAAGATTAAGATGGTGGAGAACCAAGGATTCACCACCATGTTCAAGGTCCTGTTGTTCCAATAATGGAGCAGTAGGCTCATCAAAAGAATTGCGTATGTTATCTTGATTAGACGTAGCCTAAATATAAAAGAAAATCAATTATATAACAAAAGCCATCAAAAAATCGCAAGATTATTTTATCACACCTCATCAAAAAATATTCTTGTCTCTTGCAGAACAAATCTCATTTCTGTTAATTTTAAATATTGTTTTTGCAAAGTCTCATAAGACTCATTCATCTGGGTAATGCGTCGTTCATGTTCTATGATTTTTTCTTCAAGGTCATCAATTTCCTGAGCATTTCGGGCATGTATATTTTGTATGTCGCCAGTAAGTGGACGAATAGGAATATCAGATTTCGTAATTTGTGCATCAAAAAATCCTTTAGGAAGAATGAAAAAGTCAATAAAATTGAGCCATTCGAAAAAAAAAAAAAACTTGAAAATTAAACAAGGTAACATTATAATCGACTATTTAGCCATTACTTTTATATTTCTAATCGATATCTAAGGCTAATTTTACAAATGACTATTGATCTATTCGAAATCATTAAATAAAAAGCTTACTTAGATGTCTTTCCAATTCATCAAATCGCCTAATTTCCTTGACAAAAGCGCGTTGAAACGCATTAACGTCAGGATTCAACTACATAATTAACATAACTTGAATTCACATTGTATTAACAAAAAAAAAATTATATTTATTTTCTTAATATCTAGTAAAGAACGCACATCTCTAAATTGAATCAAGCCCAATTCCCCCAATTCTGCCACGGTTGGCTGAGCTGTCTCCTGTGGTATATATAGTTGGATGAGAGACATCTCTTCCGATCGGAAAAGACTTGAGTACGGCATTCTGGATTACTTAAGCAGGTTTATGACCGCACAATCCAGTATGACTTTTTAAACCGAAAAAAATAATTCTTTTGGTTTACGAGAAGTTCGATGCACAGATGTTTAATCATTTGTTTAATCCCGTCAATGATTCCGGTGTGACAGATTAAATTAACAATTAATCACATGAGGAATTATGTAATATAAGAAAAAAAAAACTGGCCAGCTTCAATATTTTCATGTTATGGAAACTAAGGAATTAACTTTGTATGGCATAATTAAAAAATGTAACCGGATTTCGTTCAGGGTTAGATCTATGGATAGGTTATAGCGCAGTATAAATTATAGTGAAATTTTAGTTTCATAGGAGTTATTGACAATCTAATTGGCTCAGTTACTATACGTTACTGTAACAAATACATATATAGAGATAATTCTTTTGGATTCTTTAACTGTTCTATAAATAATATATGTATAAACGTACATGCGTTAGAACGTGAATATAATCTCTGTACGTAATTTCAGGAGCACTTTACGTCAAACATGTGATTGATGGAAATTCCATCTTTTAGCTTTTTTTGATCACGCTGCAACAATTAAGTTTCTAATCATTATTTAAATAACATACGAGTATGTTTTGAAATTTCAACTTAAAAAATAGTAATATATCAAACCCCATTAAACCCATGTATAAATTCTCAGCTCCTACTTCACCAACCTTGTCAGCAAGGACTGTAAATTCCATAGCTCATTCGGCACGAACGACTGAGCCAGCCCCAGAACCAACAATTATACTTTCTCGTAATGACATACGTGCCTCGTTTGAAGCTTATGAACAATTATTAAGCTCTGCAAAAATATATCGCAACCAAATGATAGCGCTCGCACAGGCTGCTGCTGGTTTTGGCCAGTCATTGGAAAGGTTAGCTCGTTGCAAAGGAGCATTCGACGCTGGTATGTATCCAATAATAATTTGATATAATACATAAATTCCATTAACATATACTTGTTTCTGCAATTTATTTATAAGGTCCTGCTTTACAAGCTGCGGCTGGTTTGCACTATTTAATGTCAAATCATCAGCAACTTCTGGTAAATGATTTTTAATTCAGAATTTCTCAATTTTATTCTACGTTAATTCACCATTGTTCTATGTCGTAAATTTGTGTTTATTAGAGTGATGCGTTTTACAAAAAATTTGAGATTCCCTTGTTAGAAAATCTTGATGTTCACAAAGCAACAATTCTTGCAAACGAAGAGTGTTATGATAAGTCATTGGCGGAAATGAGTAAACGTATCAAAGAAACTGAAGCGGAGAACTTACGTTCTGGTCGTAAACGTCAAAGAGGTAAAATAAATTATTATGATCCACATTTTCATAATTATTTAACATTTAAAGCTAAAAACATACCATATATAAATAGATCTTTCTCAATTTCGTAGGGTAAGTATTTTTATGACTAATTTTCATGTTACATTGAAGATCATAACTAATAATTTTAATATTTTTGTATTTTATCATTAAAGGCCCTTCAAGACTTGACCAGACAAGTAGAAGAATTAGATAGATTGAAAACGGACTATTACAGACAAACCTTGGATACAGAGCAAAATAACCTTAATTATATCCTTTCTAAAGTTTCAACAGTAATTAGGGCTGAAGTGGATATTTATGAAAGAATTTCCAGTAAGGGTATTGCTGATCCAATATTGGAAGGGGTAATTATATAAATTTTTTCATTCATTTATTATGTTTTTTGGTAATTATTAAATTCTCAACAATTATATTTAGATGATAAAGCAAGGACCTGATCCTTTTTGTGCATACCCGAATGCAGAAGAATCTTCTGAGATATTCACTGCTCTCCCTCCAATTCCAATTATTAATCCAATTCCTGAAGCTATTAGTGCAACCGCGTCATTAGTAACAGATAAGTCTGTAGAAGATAATTATAGTAAAGGCGATCGACAACTATTAACAAAAAAAGTGAATGATCAAAATGATTTAAACAATGATGACGAAATATCTCGTGACGGATCCTTGCGTAATGAAAACCTTCACAGTGAAGAGAATGATCAATTTGACGGTATGTATTCGCTACCATTTTAAATTTTAACACATAAACTTCTTGCCATGCGCAACTTTTAATTGGGTCAGACACTCCTTCAATAGGTCATCATTTCGATCCTTCTCTCAACTCCACTTTTCGTATTTCAGATGATGCCGAAATATTACATGATAAAGAGTTTACTTATAAAGCTGAAGATTGCGGATCTGAAGGTGGTTTCGTAAACAATTATCCTAAACATGAAAACACGAATGATACTCAAAAATTGGAATTTTCACGGACGGATGATGAATCTACAATATCAAATACTAATTCGGCATAGTTGGTTGACATTCGCATTTGAAGGATTATTTATAAACCTACCACTTAATGTAATGAATTAGTCTCACCTATCTATATATAAGTATATATATAGTTCAATTAGTGTTTATTAATTTATTTATTTATTATGCAATGTATTTAGTAAATCAAAAGTCAATTTTGCTTATTATAATCTTAATTGGCCAATGCATTAGGTACTGTTTTTTACATGATTATGTTTCTCGATTAATGATGAAATTTTATTATAAATTTCTTTTGATTTACTTTTTAAAAAATAAGTATTATTTTAATACTGTATATACTATATGCAGTATCCAATATGTAAGTACTACAAAAATTAATTATATGAAAAAAAAAATTAAAAATTACAAATTACAAATACAGTATAAACAAGCAAAAGCAAAAATATATTGTCGCGGCTGATGCTGAAATTTTGACCTAGTTTATTATGAAATTTTAAAAAAATTTTGGGCCTTTTTGTTAGGGGTTTTTTTATAGGGCTAGGTTAGGGTTTAGGGTTAGTGTTATTAGTAAAAAAGTATATGTGAATTTTAGTAGGTATTATAGATTTAAATTGGGACCCTAAATACAGTATATACAGTATACAGTATAGTAGTAGGTTATATTGCTAATTTACATAATTTTACTAATTGATATAACCTATTATGACTTGGTCATGTGATAACACTAGTATAGTATATATATATATATACAGTATTGTAATAACTACAGTTATTAGGGTTGGGCTCGTGTCCATGCCTAACAGAAAGCACAGGCACGGCATAGGTACAAAATCTTGTGGGCATAGGTAGGTATATTCGGCATGGGCATGGGCCTATAATATACCTGGCATTTGTTCTCATAGATAGAGACATGACATGAGGCACTAGTGCCTGGCATGATGCCATTTGCAGAACCCTAATTATTATAATATATATATATACGTATAATTTGATTTTTTTTTTTGTTTTTGTACTGTACTACGTAATATATATATATATATAGTATATATATATATATATAATATATATACAGTATATATATATATATATATAGTATCGTTATTATAAAGTATATATCTCGGGGAGTTTTACTCTATTCTATGCCAAAAAACTAAATGAATGTAACCTTAATATACCAAAACTGGGATAAAGTAGTTCAGTTTCTACCGTACAACGCTGCGAATTGATATCAGAACACAAGGGAATCATAAGATTAAACATTTGATCTTTTTCTTTAAATTAGAACGTGAAGCAGATCGCTCATCTGGATTTTTTCCATCTACTAACGTTATGTAGCATAGCACAATCATCTATAATAATGGTCACTTTGTTTTATTTTTTTATGGTAAAAATGATAGAGTATTATCGAATTACAAATTTAGTTTTAAATAATACAGTGATAAGGTTTATAATTCCTGTATTATCTTTTGAACATGTAATAATTACAACTAAAGTTCTAAATGTTTATTTGAAGCAGCGGTAATATTAGGATTTATTTAAATTAGTCTTTTACATTATTAAGTATTTTAACAAATACGCGACCTAAATTATTTTCTAATTTACGATTATAGATTATTGATGCAATTGGTGTTGGTGCACGAGCGAACGCATCCATTTAACGATTATTCCATATATTTTCACAAGATCGAATGAAAGTTATGAATCAGCAAAAGGATAAAGCACTATTTTACAACAGACCCACGTCTTATTCAAATTTACAACAATTTAATTCTCGCCTCTCCTTTTCCAGACTTAACAAATATATATGTTTTTGCACCAAAAATAGCGACTGATAATATAAAAGGATGAAGTACTTAAACGATTATGTTTCTAGTCAATTAATGATAAATCTTTTGATTAGTTAATTAAATTTTTTATCATTAAATTATTTGGTGTTTCAATCCGCAGAATCCGCAATCGGATTGATCCGATAACCTTATTCGTCAATTTAAAACGGATAGATCCGTAATATATTTTAGATTGAGGATGAGGATTATTCGGATCATGCTATTAACACATGATATATCTCTGATTGGTTAATGCTAATAGACAGAAAATGGTTTTTGTAAATATGGCCACTTTGCTAGTAATTTAAATTGTTTTTGTTTTTTTAAAAAATCTTTTTTTTATTATTTAATCTGTATTTCAGACAAATTTACCTGAAATTTTGATAAAATTAAAATTTATTAATAATATACAGTATATACAATATATAACTAAATATAATAAATAGTTATTGGATGTGTAGCATCCAATAACAGGTTTATTTGGCAAGAGAAATAAGAATACCGCGATCCGAAGGATTACAGGATGATTATTTGGATGACAAATAAAAGAAGTATCTGGCTTTGAATTTAATATGCTAACCTGGGCCCCGAAGGGGCTTAGGTTGTCAAGCACATTAAATTCAAAGCCAGATACACTATTATTGAATGCAAAACATCTAATAATGGATTTCTTTTTCTTTTTCTGTTATAACATAAGTTTGTGGGAGTCTATTTGGCATATAACAACTGTTATATGACCCATGTTTACTATGAAAAAGAAAAATAATAATTTTTATACCATATACAGGTGACCCTCGTTAATATCAACACATTTGAACCTGTTCTAAATTATGTTGATAGTGATATTAACGAGGGTTTATATTAAAGTTGATATATAAGAGGGAATTTTGATATATAAAAATTCATAAAAATTTGGTTTTGGCTTAGGTTGATATTAATGAAGTTGATATTAACGGGGGTCACATGTAATTGCAAAATAACGCACAGGGGTGTAATTTCAATTTTCAGCCTAAATTAAGCTTAATTCAGGCAAAACTTCAAAATAACGCCTCTGTGCATTATTTCGCAGTTATACGGTTTAACTCTTTTTACTAATCCTTAATACCACAATTTAGCTAAACAAAAACAGCAGAGATACTTTACTTTTTTAAAAAATACAAATAGAAATAGCTCTAAGAAGAAAGATAAAGAAAAAAAAAACAGTCCAAGTTTATTAAACCAGTTTTACAAACCATAAACTTTGACTTATTTTATTTAAAAAAATTTTAAATTTTTTTATCAAAATTTTTTATAACAAAAATTTTTTAAAAAATTTGAAAATTTGCCTGTAACTAGAGTTCTTATCAAATCAAATTAAATCAAACTTTTGCCAGATTTGAGTTTGATTTGATTTTTAAATCAAACCCAAACTCAAACTTTTTTTAAAATTAAGTTTGGTTTAAGTTTGAGCTTAAATTTTTTAGTTAAGTTTAATTTAATTTAAATTTGATTTCAAAGTTTGTCAAACTATTTGAGTTTAAATTATAGGATTTTGTTAAATTTAGCAGGTTGTGATATCGCTAGAGTTTGGACTCGGATATCTGTTTATCTATTTATCAATATCCTTTTTGTAAAAGTTGTATTTGGATAACTATCAGTTTTTAACTTACAAATAACCAAATAACCCTTACAGTTATCCAGATAACCTTTATCCCTTAATTGATAGAGATTTGCAGACAAATTTGCCTGCATAATTACTATAAATATGTCTCTGATTTACTTTTTTAATTATTTAAAATA